>JAECUM010093286.1:0-144792 GCA_016617855.1 Megalonaias nervosa
AAAAGAACTGACCGTTTGAAATCTGCACATTGTCAGCTGTCCACTATGAGCATGGGTGTGATTGGTGTAACTGTAAAACCTGAAGCAGATCACAAGCGAATAGGCAGTAGCAGGATAGCTGACTCAAGATCCCAGAGCAATTCAGAATCATTCATAGTAGCCCAGCATACAAGGTCCAGTGCAAAAGGACTACAGCAACGTGCCAAGTCAGCATCATCCAGAGTAGCCCAGAGTACAGGTTCCAGTGCACTAGGGCTAGAGGAATGTGCAAAGTCAACATCATTTAGAGTAGCCCAGAGTACAAGGTCCAGCGTGCATGGACTGGAGCTACTTGCCAAGAGTGCTGTTATGAGAGAGTCTCTCAAATTCAAAGATCCAGATAAACTCGGTTGCAACTTTTTTAAAGGAATATTAAATGATGAATTGTGGAGACCACATACTTCATTGGTTGCTCATGAAAAGAAAAAAGATATACTCACCACTTCTAGTCCTTTCAGAAATCCACCACATCAAGGAAAGAGTAATATACCTGGAAAAAATAGACTTGTGAATAACTTTATGTATGAGGAAAACTCAAACAAGTGCAGTCATTCAACCTGTCACACAGAAAGTGAGGCACAACAGATACTGAAATGTGATTCTGCAACTCAGACAGAAAATTATTTTACTGCTAGTCCTGCATGTGGTGAAAACAGCTTAGAGGATCTCCAGGACACTGAGAATGTTTCAAACAATTTCATTACTGGTGTTCAACTCCAAGCCACTGAAGAAATGTCTGACCAAGACAATATTCAGGCAGTTTCAAGTTCCATGGAAGAGTCTTTCTCAGGAATCAACAACTGTCATCCTCACAAGAACAGAATAATGAATTATAACAAACATAATCAAGCTGAAGAGAAAGAGTACATAGGGATGGCAGATGCCTATGACAAATCCACAGTGCAGCAATGCTGTAATAGTCAGAAAGCATACACCAAAGGATGGGATCAGTCACCACAAGATAATATGGAAGTATGGTCAATACCAGAACTGACTCCAGAGACTGCATCCAGAGCAATATCACAGGCAGGAAGCGAATCATCACTAATGATGCCGAAACTCATCCCACAGCAAGACATTGAGGTAATAAGACAGGTTGATCATGAATACATTCAACATGATGATTGGAATTCCTCCTCACCAGTTTGTAAAACTTTATCTGTGGAAAATACAGCTCCAGGGCAGTCTGCAAACAATGAAAACAGTAAAGATATGAAGGAATGGTCTTCAAGGTTCTCTCTTCCTGAAGGTGTTCCTTCTTATAGATTAAATGTTTATCCATCGCTGATCATGTTAAGTGGCATGAAAAGGACTGAAGCTGTGGAAAAAGCTGTGATGTCTGGTGAAGTGGTAATGATCAGTGACCCGGAACAGATTGGTTTTGGGCACTATTGCATTCCAAGAAGTGATGGCACATTCTTATTACTGCCTTGTATTGTGCCAGATCAAGTCTTGCATCCACATCCAAGGAACAGAATTGAGGTGGAAAATAGAGCTACTGCTGATGAAATAAACATGAAAGATGGGCAAGTAGAACAAGGACCAAATCTGAAGAGATCAGTCATAGTAATAGCTGAATCAATTACTGGAGACTCATCACAATGCAAAGATAATGTGAATTGTGTAGAAAGTGAGAGAATGCCAATAGCTTTGCATAAGGATTACATTTTTAATGAGGAATTGTGTCAGTACAAAGGGCAAGATGTGACTAGCAATGATATTGAGGAAAATAATGTCATAAACAAAGTGCCAGATGGGAAATATGAAAGCCAATTTGACTTGGAACTAGACATGATTAATGATGTGTCAAAAATAAATGCAGATTACAATTCCAATCATTCCAGTGGCAAAGGTGGTGGAACAACCCATAGAATGGAAGATCAAGGTGATGAGTCAGTTCAGAAGGAGTTTGTAAATATAGAGCATGACTCAGTAAAGGAAATCAGGTACATGCACACTAACCTCCAAGAGCCAATGAAGACTGCTAAAGTACTTTTGTATAGTGGCGATGTCATTAGTGAGGTTATCTGCACAACTGGGATGGAAACAGATAAGAAAATGAGTTCCTATGCTGAGGCATGTGTTCATAAATATGAAGATGGCCTTAATGGTGAGAATATTAGTTTTGCAGAAAGGTCCTTGTCTACAAGGACAGGAGATGAAATGTATGCTGTGAGTGGCATAGATGTTGCGGCACATTCATTTATTATAGCCAAAGATCAGGCAGGAGTTGAAGCAGAAATCCCCAACAGAACTGAAAAGGATACTGGTTTTGCACCATCAGAGGAGAATGGCACAAGTAACGGCCATACTTATGACAGTTTGGACTATTCCGAAGACTTTCTTGGCCCAGAAGACAGGAACCAAATGAAACCTCAATCAAGTCATGTATGCTGTAAAAATTTAGTGAGTGACTTGAAAGAGACATGTGTGAATAATGAAAGAGGCTCCACTGCAGAGAGACTTGATGAAGATGGTATCAAATTATGTACCAAATGTGAGAATGAGGTGTGTAAAAGACTGTCATTTGAGGAAGAAATTAACTTTGAAACAGGGGTAGATGACCTGGCTGTCTATTTCAGCAATTCAGAGTCAGATATCAGTAGTTCTTTCCCAGAGATGGACACTCAAGAAAAGCATTCATTAGTTTCTGAGCAAAGGTCAAATTGTTCCAAAGAGATGAGAGAACATTCTGTATCATATTTCAATGTTCAGTTTTCCATAGAAAGAACAAACATGCCTCCAACATTTCTACAAGGAAGGGAGAAAATATCTCAAGACAGTAAAATAAAGGAGTCTGAACAGTCCAGTCTTGATTTATCTTCTTTGAGTGATGGGCAAAACTGCAAAGCAATGAAAAAGAGAAAGAATATACATCTCTCCAAGGAAATAAATGAACAGAGGGATGTTCCAAGGGAGACATCATCAGCAGGCCTAGTCCAGACAAAGGTGACAGAAACAGGAATTAAGCTAGTAATCAGCAAAGAAAATTTGAAGGAATACAATTCCTCTCAAAAGAAACATTATAGAAGAGATAAAAGACCAGATTGTGATTCTAAAGGACCAGAAACTGGAGAGAAACTGATAATCCAGTCTGAAAATCAGAAAGAAAACAAACTATCAAAGAAAAAACATCATAAATATAATAGAAAATCAGATGTTGGTTCATCTTTGAAGACCTCAGCTGAAACTGGTTCCATGACCAGCATCCTGGAAAGTGTCTCAGAAAATCTTGCAAAAAACTCCACTGGAGATACAACTGAAGGTGGAGACAATATTGATGTCCAGTCAGGACCAGGTCATGTGGACACAGAACATGAGACAAAACACAGGAGGAAGCATAGACAGAAGAAGAAGAGATCCAAGTTTAAATCAAGGCATCTCGATCTTGAGTCAAAGAGAAAGAGTGATGAGCAGAACCTCTCAAAGCTAGAGAATCAGGATGTGGAGAAGAACAGAAAGAAGCTGAAAGAGAAAAGGATGCAGGCAAGTGCCATAAAGGAACCTTATGTGCCTGTGGTTCGCTTGAAGAGGACATGTAGAAAAGATAACAAAGAGTACCACTGGGAGAAATATGTTGAGGAGGATCCTTCTGATACTGATGACAGTGGAGATGGTGGTGATCCATATGATGAAGAAGAGGAAGAAGATGATGTCAGAAAGAAAAGAGGGAGAATAAACAGTTTCCTAGGAGAACAGCAGACCATTTATGAAATTCTGAAACATGGATCAGGAGATGTCATGAAAAACCATGCACAAGACACAAGAACAAGAAACATGAAAGAATATGATCGCAGGTATTGATTTCATTATCTCCCCTGCATTAGCAAATGGAGAGATCTACGTGTAGCATGTACAACTTCGAGGTCAGTCCTACAGCTCATACCTCAAATTTATATCAGTAGCTGCACCTCAGATTACTTCAACTGTTTACAAACAAGGACTGGCCAAGAAGTGACCAAGAAGTTACAAATGATAAAACTATTTTTTTTCTTCATTTCTAACCTCGTAATTAATCCTACAGTAAATCCAGTCATAGAAATAGCCAGGGTGGTTGAAATAAATTAGGTTTCCTTTTCTGCAGAGAAATTTCAAGGGAATAAACGAGGGTTTTTTCTTTAAATTACAGGACATACATCTGGGTCATAGTTTTGGCTCACGGAAATAATCAATGTAATTCCAAATGGAGGCATAGGTATCACATTTCCCATGGTGTCAGCATCACTGTCAATAATGTTACGGTCGTGTGTTAAAATGTTTGCTAAGCATGTGCAGTGGAGCACATTTTGCAGAGAAGATATTGCTTTCCATGAAATATGATTCTTATAGCATAGTAACTGATACCCATTTACTCTTGTATTTGATACAAATGCTCAATCAAATGTCCAGATTTTAATTATTTAAGTGATTTTGCTGATGTCTGCAGATTAATATTCTTCAAAGCAGTGTCAGGCTTTTAAATAAATTCCACGTTGGTTTAAATTCTCTTCTGTGTAACCAAAATTATCTGGAAAACATTAGAGGATGACTTGCAGTAAATACAAAATCACATTTGTTTTTATTCCGAGTTGGAGGAAAGAACTCGTTTGATATGGCATATAAATATATCTCAGCCTGATTGCCTTGATGTATACTACATTGTGGGAAACTTGCTTTTTCCACCAACTTCATACAAAACACATTTGTGATTTTATATATCTATCAAATGAAAGATTAGTTTCTTCTTGATTGTGTCATCTTTAAATTGATTTTGAATTAAATTCATTATATTTGCCTTTCTTTTTTTAGAACAACATACCATTGCACTGTTGGTAATGTTTCATGATTTTCCACTTAGGATATGTTGATTTTTATGACATTCCACAAATAATTTGCACAGAGATATTTGATATCCTTGACTCCATTTATCTTTGCATGAAACGTGAGCTTGGACACAGAGACCTGAAACATTAACAATCTGTAACTATATTTAGAAGTAAGTTAACATAGAACTGCCACAATTTAAAAAAAAAAATTCAAGTACCTGTCCTGGACTGCCAGATTTTACTGATTTACTGAGCTAGATGTACATGTACTCAAGTATCATTATCAGATTTTAGGTCTGAGTTTGAACCTTCCTTACTCAAAACGTTTTAAAAGTAATGAACCAGATATATTTGATTCTTACATATGTAATGAAGAAACCTGGTAGTTATGTGAGCCTTTCTCATCTTTTATCAAGAGTGATCTTAGGGATTTGTAATCCTCTTTTTTTGTCTTGGCCTGCTTCTCTCAGGTTGGTTGTTTGTAGTCATTTGACATGTGATGATCGTATGATGTCATCATATGGCGAGATACACTTCAGTAATTAAATAATTTTCAGTATGGTTATCATGTTGCAGTTTTATAAAAGTCAGTGATGTGATGCAGTACGGATAGTATAATGTTTTGTTTTTGTTTCTTTTCTCTTTGATAAACAAATGGGTGATAAAGAAATAATGTACATTTTAGTACTTTGCTTTGATCGACCTGAGGAAAATTAGTTCACTCAAGGATTTCATCATTTTTGGAGGACTATCTGGTTTAATCTTATGGATAACAATGGACTTTTTACCTCTAACCATTATAATCACTGTGCAAGCTATCTTCCATACACAGATCGGAAGCTGCATATTGCCCTTAATTCGACTGTTTCAACCACTGTTCTTTGAACACTGATACGTGTTTAATGACAAAGTTGACACTGAATTTTCATAGTAAACCTAAGCTTTTATGTTCTACCTTAAGGTGAGGAAATTTTCAGCAGGTCTTTTGCAGATTTTAAGTTGCATTGCAATGAACAATGTGCCATTTTGACTTTGATCCTCATTTTCCTTTGGGAACTTGAGAAAAATAATTCATTATGCTTCAGTATTGAATAGGAAATTTCTCTAATTGGCTCAGATTAACTGAGTTTTCCATGTCATGGTACAAACCCCAATGCAGATTGTATTATTCCAGAGAGGAAGAGCTATTGACTCAGGTAATGACTGCTGGCAGCAGACGGAAATCAAGTCAAGAAATTCCAGGACCTGATGCTGCTGAAACAGGGGACAACAGTGAACTAGAGGATCAAAATGGACCTCAGGGAGATAGCACAGAACCAGTGTTTGTATTATCTTTAAGCATGAAACTTTTCTTTGTTTTAATCTGATATCCTTTACCAAATATTCTGCATAAAAATCCAGTTCATGCTATGAGCCAAATTTGTATGTGATGTATTTAAGCTTATTAGATGTTTATACTTTTACAGTAATGATTCCATTTTTTAAATACTTTTTTGAAGATGAAGTAGTTTCACACCATGTTTTCAAACTTTCAAGAAAAGCTAATTAGGGTTGAGAAATAATATGTGGCATGCATGCTTGTAGGTACGTGTATATAACGATTAGGTTTTATTGTAGCAATTGTTGTACATATTTTAATCTTTTTGTAGTATTTTTACAAATGCAAATCTATTTTTAGCCTCCTTCTAGACGAGTGTCAAAATTATCTTAATTTCCTTCTGTTGATTATCAGTTACATGGAATGGTGTTTATTATGGTGGGAATGGGAGCAAACATGTAAAAAACAAATCCCTTCTAGTTGCTCATATTGCTGCCTTGATTTATGACTCATCATCACAGTTAAGAAGAATCAAAAACTTTTTTGGTAGTTTACTTATCATTTTTTATCTCAGACAGTATGTGGTTAAGCAGAGCTGGTAAGAGATCTGTCATGTACAGTTCAAATGATATATATGTACAGTTACATTTGTTTCATTTTAGTTGTACTTATTTCTAATAATACATCCTGTATTTTTGTGCATGACTAGATGTCTGAGTCAGGCTGGAACTTGAATGTTGTGAGAGCAAGTCTCAAAATAGAAACAGATTTTTATTTTTAAAATGCTTGTTTTCGATGCCAAAATGTTAATTCTGCTCAGTAATGGTCTATGTGAAACTTGAAAGATTCACTTTCATCCAGGGAAAACCTGGACAAATTTTTGGAACTTTTTAGTTTCAAAACTTGGAATCCTTGATTTATCTGATGATAAGCCCACACCAGCCACATTTTAAAAAAAGTTTATTCAGTATTTCCTAAGGGTATTTTTGCATGATAATAAGCTTACCCTTCCCCACCTCCACCCCAATTTATTGATAAATTTATTAAGTTGAGCCCCAAGTCTTATCATGGCAGAAGTGCTGTAGATTTGGCCCAAAATCATATCAGGGGAGAAATAATGTAGGCTGGCTCCCTGGCGTTATTATGGGAGAAATATTATAGGCTGGCTTAGGATCTTATTGTAGGAGAAATACTGCATACTAGCCTCCAGGTCTTATTATGGAAGAGATAATGTAGGCTGGCAAGGGATCATAATTTTATGGGAAAAATACTGGTAAGTGATCTTTATTATGCAAGAAATGCTATTTGTTGGCCCCTGATCTTATCATGGGAGAAATATTGTTAGCTGGCTCACAGGTACCGGTGTTATAATTGGGGAAATAGCAGATAGTAGAAGTATTACTCAACATGATAGTGGCATGGATATTAAGATTTTGTGAACCATATACTATAAATTATGAATAGCATGGTTCATATCTTCCGCAGGAAATCTTATTTCCTCATCATTTTGACTTCACACTTAGTACAAGGATCAAAACATTTAAAATATTACATATTATGCATATATTATAATTGGTCACTTTTCATTTTTGTTGAGATCACATTAGCGGGAAGAGAGACATAACAGTCACTTTTCCAGAACTGATGTTTTTTTTCTTTTTTAATGTTTTGTTTCAGCAGTGCTTTCATCTTGGGCTTGATATGCAAGCCCTGGTTGGCCTATTTTGTTTAACTATTTACAGAGATTGCTGTATATACTCACTTTTAAGTAGAGTCAAATTGCAAACAGCCAAGATCCTAATCTTCCATATCATAATGTGCCTGCAGATTAGGGTGTTGTTTGTTGTTCTACTGATTACTCCTAAACAAACTGCACAGAACCAGATCTGCCTGCACATTATGAGATGGCAAATCTGGGTCTATGCATTTCACAGTTGGACTTGTCTTATAAGCAAGTTTATAAGTTACATGAAAAATTTAGATTTCAGACATTCTTTATACTTATGGATACACTTTGAATAGTTACAGTATAAGATTAAATGATCATGGTTGTGTGTTTATTTAATTTTACCTAATCATTCATGAAGTAGGTAAAATATAATTCAAGTTTTCTGTTGTAAAATCAGCAGATTCCAATATACAAATCATTTAATTTTAGGAAACATGTAGTTTTCTTTCATTAGCCTCTTTATATGGTGCAAGAATATCAAACCCCATCTTTGTTAGCCAAATGTAACAATGAAGATGACTGATGATCTTGAAGTACAAAATCTCGACACAATAGTTGATGAGGATCATAATCTTTTTACTTGAGCAAATATACTTATTGTTCTTGCTTTTTACATAGCTTTCTTTTTTAAAAAATCATATCCATTTTTAGTCAGATCTGCTGCTTTTATGTCATATTACCCTGGCTCTGAAGAACAGCTGTTTGATTGTGCCAGTAATGTGAAAGCAAAAAATGCAGTAATTAATGAAGTTAGAGTTGATTGTAAACCTGTAGTGGGCTTTGTTTTGGCTACAAAGGTGAATGTTGGAATGCAGAAAAGACTTTATGATTATGTTTTGGTTTGGGGTTTTTTAAATTTTGAATGTGACATTTTATTTTTGGTAGCAGAATTTTATATGAATTTACCAGACATTGTTTTAAAGAGTGAATATGGTCAATGTGTATTGGAAACAAGTTGGAAATGAAAGTAGCCCCCTGAATTTTCAAATGTGTAAGAAAAATTCTAGACCTGTATCACATGACCATTTTCAGCCAATCGTATTATCATTTGATAATTTTTTGAATTGTCATATAATATCCTTCAAAACATGACATTATTAGTTCAAGATACTCAAGTATGACAGCTTATTTGCTTTTCACCTTCCATGTAACTTTTCAACATAACTTTTACTTTCTGTTGCAGTTTCCAGAACATTTGTGATGAAGACAATGTAATTCTTGGAGGCCAGGCATATTATAAATCGTTTGTCTTGCCCTTTGTATATATTAATGGATTTAAGTACATCTCAGTCCAGGATGCAGTTGTTCTGTTCCAGAAGTGTGCAAAGCAGTGCACAATTCCCCGCTCTTTGCTGCAGAAGGATAAGCACATTGCAAAGTATTTTACTTGCTGGGAACAGGTTGGTCTAAACTCTGGCTTTCATGCTTAAACCATTCTGACACAAAAACAGTCTGGACCACAATCCATTTTATGTTTTTGTAGCCTTAATAATGATGCTTAATGCCTTGAAACTATTCCGACACAAAAAACAGTCTGGAGCATGATCCATTTTATGCTTTTATAGCTTAATAATGATGCTTAATACTTTGAAAACATTCTGACACAAAAACTGTCTGGAGCATGATCCATTTTATGTGTTTGATGTAGACTTGATATGGATGAGAAAATGGAGTTTTCAACTTGAAGCCTTTCCAATTATGTAATAAATATTCATAATCCCTGAACATAAAGTTGTATACCTTGTCAAATAATAATTTCATTAGCTATAAATGGCTTATGTCATTTATGGAGGATCAAACATGGGTGTTCATTAGATATTAGATTTAGAAAAACTATAGAATCAGTTTGCAAAGCACCAACTTCTTGCATTGTTTGAGATTCTGCTTGCTACATCACTGCAAAGATTTTGTGTTACTCAGTGATATTGTAGTATGATGTTGCTTGGCACCATTTACAGTTAGATATGTTATTCATGATACTGTTGTGTATATCTGTGTGTTTCATTTTTTGTTCATGATTGTAGATTGTAAGGGTCATTTAGTGGCCAACATATTAAATAGCAACTTTTGTCCATTATGGACTTGTAATTTGTGATCAGATCATTTTGTTTCAGTAAACATCTTTTGTGGCCTTTTGACCTTAGAATATGTAGAATTAATTTGATGAGATTTGAGTTCAGGCCATTGATTTTCCCCAGAGAAAATCTGGTTCATGAGGTTACTGATTAGTTGGCTGTTAAAGGACATGACCTTGTTTTTGAATTAGAATGATTGGAAATGAACATTTGGACCTCATCCTGGTTTTGAAATTGTGTCTTAGTTTTTTCTATAAGGTACTGAATAACAAGTATTATTCCCATTGTAAACATCAATCTTAGAAGACTCAGCTTTATTTATGTTCAGTTGAAGATTTTATATATTTCAAATATTCATTGGAATTACAAGGTGCTCATTAATTTTAGGCCTAAGTAACTAATTTGTGATTATTTTGAATTTGTTGGATTATATCTTTGTGATACATCAAGACTGTTGGCATATTAGCATTATTCAAGGCTGTTGGCACATCAGCACAACAGATTGAACTTCATTAGGAACACCACTGGATCTCATTTTGAATACTCTATACTTTGGAATTGCGATAGAACTTTTAGGACTATTTGGAATTCTCATTCACAATAAAGTAAGTTATTTTTAAATTTTCATTTTGTATTCTAGGTAAATAAATTATTTGTTGAATTTTACAGAACTTGTTGATTTATGATTTTTCTCTTACTTAGTTTAAGGTGATTGAGTCGAAACAGTATAAAGGGATTATACAGTGTGCTGTGTATAAACACTTGTCAAATCTTGAGGAAAGTTTACCATGTATAGCATACCATGTGTTGAAAAATGGCATTACAAAGCCAAACCAGGAAGGAAAGTTTTATTCAGAGGGTTTCACATATTTGCTAAGTACACCAACATATGTTTGCAAATCTAAGTATGATTGTTACCCAGTACTCTGACAAATGTTTGCACACAGTAATCTATGTATGATGCTCACAAGGCTATTTTCAGAGCCAAACACAGTCACATTGTACCAAAAACCTAATGATAATGATGTAATTTGGAGTGCTACTGGTGTTGCTACTGGCATACTTGTTTAGAAATTAGCATTGTGGATCCCTGTGGTAATCACTTAGGTGGCTGCAGAAACATGTTTGTTGTCATTTATGACTTCTGAAGGCACATCACTGTTATCATTTCACACGCATACCACAGGTTTCTGAAGACAGTGTTCAGCAATTATTATGGCAAATAACTAACCAAAAAGATAGTGCACCAAGAAGTGTTTGTGACATTTCAGATTGGCAGTTATGTGTGCTCTGGACAGACTGTTAATGATATAGTTAATGTTAATGATATTTGACAGGCTAGGAGTGTCTGAAATTTTTTGTAATTAAATGGTTATCAATAACCCACCAGAGAAATGTTAAATGTTGGTTCTTTTTACATGCAATTATGTTGCATCAGCATATCACAAACTGGTCAGTCATGAACTGGGCTCAAATTGTTGACACTGGTCTGATTTTCCGTCATGATTTTGCTATGTTGTTGTACCAGATTCATTACTCTTTGTTGGAATACCTGGACTTGTACAGGCAGTCTGTGGTCGACATGTACTTTCATGCACATATAACTGAAGTCCCCACAGGTGATGCTGCCACTGTACAAACACCCACCCACCCCCATCTCTATCAGTTATGGATGTATTGCTGTGATCCTCTCTGATAAAATGCTGTTTGTTGGAGGGTGCAAATGGTCAAATGAGGATCAGTGATGCTAAGGTGGAAAACATGTTATTGTCATTGTTGTAATTAAACAGTGTGATCTAAAATAATGTCATATCACACAGTTAAGGTTGGCCTTATCCCAAGGCACCTTGTAAAAATAAAGAGCACAATACAAAATGATTTCCAGGTCACATTGAAACTTTCTTCAAGATAGTTAACTGGAAATGACCTTGCATGGTTGACACAAATGCAATTTAGCTTAATATGTTCAAACAAAAGAACACCTCAGTAATATTCAAATTATCCAAGTCAGAGGTGGTACAAGTGTAAAAGACCGGTAGAATATTTCCTTTCCTTGTGGCCATGATAGAGGCTGCAGTTCCTATGGTTGCAAAGCGGTTTTGTTAAGGGCAAATGGAACTGGATCCAAGATGACTTTGAAAAAGACTGTTGGTGGAAAAATCTTAATAGCATCTCACAGACAAATAAAATAAGGAAATCTTAGACAACTCACAAATGTCCCTGTCATTAACCATCTTGACTTACAACAGTGAAGTTAGTCAATCATTTCTGAGGTGGTTTTATGCAGAATGACCAATGATCCCCTGCATTAGAGAAACCAACATTGCTAACCTGAATTTAACAGCAGGACCTGGAACTTATTCGGTTGCGTACATAATAATGCATCTACATCCGTTGTATTTTGACTCATACAAACTAGCATTGCCACATGATGTTGTTGAATATTTAACTCCTTGGGTGGACAACAACACAGTTTTATTCAACTCTGCCATTGCAAACTAGGGTAGATGGGCCAATATGTGGGCATTTTATTGTTGAAGCCATGGAAAGCAAGGCTTTCTCAAGCCCAACCCTGCAAGCACTTGTCGATTTTACTTTGTCTTTTTGAAAGTATTATATAAAATGTCTGTTAATGTTTCTGGACACTACTCAACTTGACACAACAGTGATGTGGACCTGAGCAAGTTTGCCACCACAGCGGTTTTGGTTGAGTTTACCAGCCGGGTTGTTGTTGATATAGACCCAGGTGAACTTGAGATTTTTTAGATTACCGTAAACTGGAAAACTTAAAAAGACCCTGGTAGAACAAACAGAATCAGAGACTGTGTGTGTTGATTGTGTTTATCAAAGACTATGTTGATGATACTAATGTTTCAGCAAAACAATACATAGATGATCAGATCGTAGAGGTGCCTTTACCATCACACATAGTAAGTTCATGGGTATATTGAGTGAATATTAATGTAATGAAGTAAAAGAAAAAAATATTAATGTAGCAAATGGTCTGCTTGTTTTCACTACTGTTGGCAATAAGTATGATAAACTTAAAACTTCACATTGTAAAAGTGTGCAAGTCCAGATCATACTTGTTTATCTAACTGGATCTATAGGTGGGTGGGGTGCAATGACAATAATAATAAATAAGGACCAGCATGGTAGACAATTAGTAATGCACACCATCAAAGATGACAATGTTCCATTATCGTTTTCATATACTGCATCAATTTTCTCATATTTCTGCTCCGAACATATACTATGCTTGCATTGCCTTCATTAATTAAAACATTAGTGGTTGTTCAGAAATGTCTATAACACTTTTTAATTAGAGCATTGCAGTTTCATTGATGCTTAATGAAATTGTACTGTATTTTTCAAATTTGATTGTAAATTTCTCATATGATACTTGGACATGGAAAGCTGGATGATAGGTGATCCTTGGACATGGAAAGCTGGATGATAATGCACTCACTTTGCATCTCTATAGTCACAGGTACAGTTCCTAGTTCCATCAAGTGTGAAGGATTTTGGTTGCTCATCCAGGGTCATTCCAGTTTCCTTCACCTCCAAGACCACTACAGGCCAAAATAAAACCTGTGTTTGTCACTGGTTTTCTTTTGGGTTTCCTGTTCCTTCACCCCGAAGACTGCTTCAAGCCAAAGTCAGGTCCCTAGTTTATTGGTTTTCTTCAGGGTCTCCAGTTCCCATCATCACCAAGACAACTTATAGCCAAAATCAGGTCCCCATTTCACAAAATATTCCTCAAAGGCAATTTTACAATATTTTACTTATGATACATTTAAAAATACTGCTAGTTTAATGTTTTAGGAGAAAGGATGAAAAATAACTGCATTTTTAAAATGTTACAAATGGAAATGTTTTATTTTTAGAGTAAAGAATAGAGTGGTTCCTCAGATTTTAGAAATTTTTCAACTTTTCATCAGGTTTTTCTTCAAAAGAATAGGCTTAATTTTTAGTCCTTGACACCTGCTAAATACTCAAGGAAAATTTCATTGTTGCCAACAGGTAGGTAAGAATATTTTGAAATCAAAACATATTTGAGGAAGAAAATTTGTGATGTTTAGAACTTTATATTGTGTAAACTGCAAAACTTGTGCAATCAATGCAGTGATCACTTGCTATAAAGACCCACAGTATTAATACTGTCATATTATTGCATTAGTATGGTTGTGGATTGCATTTGACTGCTCCTGTGGCCTAGTGGTTAGAGTGTCCACCTCAGAGGTCGCAAGTTTTAAACCTTGGTTGAGTCATACCAAAGACTTATAACACACACACACACACACATGGATCGCATTAAATTATTTTCTCACGGATATTTACTTTTTTCCCTTTACTATTACAACTAATTTCTTCTTGACAGGTGTATCAGTTGGAGCTAATCAAGCTGAAAAAGGGCCCTAATGTACGAACCGGAGACATTCTACTTCGTCTGGACCATTTGTTGACCCGTCTTCCAGCTCTGTACAAGGAAATTGCTGCACAGCATGTGATTACAAAACTAAAGAAAAGTCAAGCCTGTAAATATAACCTGCTGAAATGGGGAAAGCCAAGCCATAAGCTGGGACTGACACCAGCAAAATCAAAGAATACATTCAAGGACAAAGCTAGCAAGAAGTAGTGTAACTGTGATAGGTTTACTGTTAAAATTTTTCGAGTTATTGATTGCTGCTCTTAAAATTTATGATTATGGGATCCAAGATTTGGGATCAAGCATGAAAAAGTTAATCAGCTAAAGGTAGTTTCAGCATGATCTAATAGGTATACCCTTCCAGTTTTCTATAAAATGCTTCAACAAATTTGAAAATATAGCTACAAATCTTGACAACATAAGAGAACAGGGATATAAGTCAATTTCAGAAAGATACCCACAATGATTTGCAAAAATGACTGACTTCATGAGGAATTTCTGCATCAACCGCATCTCTGTGTATACTTCTGCAACTGGTATTTCTTTACTGTTGAAGAATGACAGAGATTTTATGTTATCAGGGTTAATAGTTATCATTTTTAATTTGATTAATCATATTTTCATATGAAGGGTATACCTGCTAGATTGTGTTAAAATGGACTTTTCAACTTTGCATCTCTATAGCATTGTGCTTGGCCTGGAGCTGTGAACTAAATTTATAGGACACATTTATTTCTCTTACATTTTGCTGTTAGCTTTTTGAAGTCTTTCCTTTCAAATTTTCAGTTAAGTGCCACAAGTATTTATTTTTACATTATTTGCTGCGCAAAAGATTGAAATGCAAGTCTTCTTTGTTTTTGGTTCTCGAAATGGCATCAAGAACAAAATTTTGATAAAATTTTTTGCACGTTGTCCAAATCCTGGTCAGAAATGGTCAGACTGGTAATGTAAAAGACTTCTACTCAAAGTTTATTGTTAGAAATTATAGTTCCACCCAAATACAAGCTGTTCAATTTTCTAAAATTATTATATGGTAGCGAAAGTAGGCAGGACAATAATTAAAAAATTTCATCATTAGCAGTTTTGAAGATATTTAAAGATAATTTAAATACTTGAAGATCTGAAATTTTCAGTCTCAGCCATGAAAGTTGTTAAAAATTAATATCAGTAGTTTAAGAGCTTAATATATATGAAAACCAACATAATTATGGCCCTGTGGCCTTCCACACAATTTAACAGTTGTCCACTTGAAAACTGGTACTGTGGTTTCACAAAACCTTTTTTGAATTTCATTGTTGCCCTGAACCATGAATCTATAGACCCAGTGAAAAATTTGCCACATGTATGAAGATACCCCTGAACCCATTTTCTTTTTATTATTGTTGTTATTATTATTATTATTATTATTATCCCAGACACAGGTAGATGTGCCAGGGTTGTGATCCTGGATTTACCTCTTTACAAAGTTTGGACACAGGTATCACTATATAAATCAATAAATCAAGAGAGGCTGTCGGAGAACCATTGCTAAAGTTTAGCTGATTTGCTTAAGAGAGAAGAAAGCAAAAGATTAAATATACATTATACTGATGATGATTTTCTCTAGAGACAGCTTGCTTTATTGAAGCAAGTTTATGTAAGTTGTCCAATTTATAAATGTTTCACCTTCAGAATGCTTATAACCATCACATTTTTCTTCTAAATAATAGCTGTTTAAAGCTTGTTTATGATGTTGTATATGAGTATTACAGTACTTGCACTCGTAAACTACTTTGCATGTAACATTTAAAACATCATTTGTCTGTTGCCTGTTGTATATACCAAACAACACCTTTTCGTTGGACAAATTATAATTTTATGCACAAGTCCATTTAATATTAATCAGTGACATGATGTCTGCCCAAACCCATTTTGTTAATGAAACATTCCTACAGATCAACAAAGCTGTTTGATAAATCAGCATCATTATTGTAAATTGGTATTAAAATATTAACTTTTAGATGTGTTTATTTTATTTTAGCCAAATTAATAAGAGAATTATGAAGCATTTTATATGGTTTCATTGCATCTATATGGTATATGGTAGGTGTAATTTCCACTCATTGCCTTAAATTGATGTGCTGTGAGATAAGCAAGGATGGATAGAGAAAAATAAAAAAACAATCATTTGACAATTTTAATACTATAAAATTTTTAGAACTTTGAATTAAAATTCTCCAAAAAAAGTTTTAAAGAAGATATGGGTGCCTTGATGCAGAAAATATGAATTCTGTTGTATTAGTAATATGTCTTCAGGCTTTGGCACATAAAACATTTTTATGCACGGAGCATATATATTGTTACTGCTTGCATTGATAAAGAAATCATGAGATGATGATAAATGGCGAAATAAGTTTTTTTGGCAAAGAAACAAGCTCTGTGGAGTACAAATATGAGTTCATCCAAGAGGGAAACTCTTCTAAAGACATGCATTTTAACTGGGTTATATATATTGGGCCTGGGCAGCTTCCTACAGGGCATGGGCCAGGTAAAATGATTTTTAAAACCACACCCTATGATGTTAACATGTGGATAAAACCAGTTACGGGCTGTAGTTTACCCACCACTGATAAATATTGTCCAGATAATATGTAAAAATACATGTATAAAGACCCTTTGGTAAGTCTCTGGAACATTCCACAAGTCCAAAAAGATTATATAAATAGGTGATGTTTAACTGTACAGTGGAGCATGGTCTCAAGTTTACAATATAAAAATTCTCATGATGAGACTTGGACTTGACCCAAAATTCAATACAAGTTTCAACTATCTGCTAATCAGAAACAAACTTTCAAAAGTGGCATCATTTGTTAATTGGTTGAAACAGAATCTCAAGTTCAGGCATATTACAGTTTCAAAGCCATGTTTGATTGGTCATCATCAATAGATCACTAAGGACAATTGAGATTTCCCAATTATCAACAGTATTTATGACATTTCTAAGTCAAAACCTTTTTTAAATCCGAGTGCACTTAAATATTTTTAATTCTTCATGTACAATCAGCGAGGTACAGGAAGTGACCTTAAGTACACAGGCTGAATGTGCTTGGTCATATTCATTAAAGAAATTGTACCCCTAATTCAACCTACTTTGGTATTCCTTGTGTACCTTCACTATTCAGAAAACTAAAAAGGCAGTCCACAGTTTGAAAAATGCAACCACTAGATTATGCCTGGATTTACTCAGTAAGGAAAATGGCATCATAGTGAATACAGTACAAATAAAAGCAATTAGACTCTTATGCTGTGCAACATGGCCACTGCGGGCTGCTAAAAGTGTGAGGTAGTTATTAAAATATGGCCTCCACTTTACAAGTTGATTCTGTTGGAACTGAGCTCCACAGCATTCTTATGGCAGTAAGACCATGCCATCATACATGTCAGGGAGACATATTGTAGGTCTACCATCATATAAGCAGATCTTAATCTACACCCTTTTGTACGGTTGATGAATTTAAATGATCTATAATGACACCAGTAATATTAATGCTGGCTGTCATACATAATGTTCAGCTCTATGTTGACTCAAAATTCCTTGCTAAACTTTCAAAGAAGTCTGTACTGAATGTATTGAAGTTTTAATTTTGGTTGTACTGTCATGTGTAAGCAAAGTTCAGACATTCAGCGCTGTTTCAGAAGTTATGGACAATGTTTGACTCTGTTGTGGAACTGCAGCTTTGCTACTGGGTTTTACTGGCAAGTGTACAAAATCACAAAACTTTAAAATACAAAGTAGTTAGCTTAAAGGGGGTTTCTTAGCCAAAACCCTGTTTTATATTAGGATGACAGCATGATTACCCCCCTTCAGGGCCCCCCATGTTAGTCTAAACAAAATACGAAAACAACTTCGTTCAGGCAACAACGTTGATTTCATTATTGTTTACCTGTCAAGGACCTATTATTGAATCATCATCATCGTCATACAAAATAGGATTTGGCTTAGATACACCCCATTGAAGCTAACTACTGAGGTTTTTACTTGATTACCTAGCTCAAGGATATTATCACTGAATCAGCATTGTCGTCAAATAAAATAGTGTTTGGCTTAGATATGTCCACTTATATCTACTGCGGTTTTTAATTGAACTCGCTAGTGATTTATATTTATATTTTACACAGAATTACTATTCCTAACATGCAGGGTTTTTCCACATGTTACATGTCTGACTGCTATTAATGCGCTATTAATAACTTGCTGGGATTTACAAAACAAATCGATAATTTACAGAGCCAATTGCCAAGATATTTTTGATATTCACACAAAATTTATATGAAATCACTAGAGATTTACTGTAATAACCAATCTAAAAAAATCCACCTTGCTAAATTCAGTACTATTAGACATTTTATATAGTAACGCAAATGTATTGATCCCATCAGAGCAGTATCTTTTATCATCAAAATTACAAAGACCAGATTTTATAATAACATCAGTCTCAATTTTATGACAATTTGATCTTATTGCCATCATCTCAACATAACTAGAAAATCCGTCTAACGCAGCTTTATAAATATCGAATCCTATCACCTTACCTACCACATTTCTTTTTAATCCCTAAGCTCGTTTCTTAACTTCATTATCAGCTAGTTTCAGGCAGTACATTTTACTATGCAATCCAATGAACTTGGTTATAATTTTGATAGCAACCTCATCCTTAAATTTTCCTATTACCTTTTTATTATCATCACAGTGAAATCCGCTGTTTTTTGGATAATGTGAAAGATCAAACATTTCTTGGTTATTGTAAAACTCTTGATAATTGTCATCAGATTTTATCTTGTACATTAGCGAGTCAGTATCTGTAGATAACAACTCTGCATAAGACCACTTATCTTTAACAAAATCATAATGAAATTGGCATATTAGCCATTTTGATATCTCAAGTACTGCCATAAAGTAGCTTATTTAACTTCTCAAGTTTGTCTTTCTTCATTGAATGGCTACTAGATTTTCATTAAATATTTTCATACTAACAAAATCTTAAGATGCTACATGTTTATTACGGCATTGTACATCATTGACGATTTCAATATTGATTCACTTTCTGATGTTTTCCAAGGTCTTGCCAAAGACGCTGTTATTCAAGAGTTTGAAAAAGTCTTGTTTGAATTTTGTTTTGGCAGCTGCTCATCGTGCTGTGTTTGAGTCTCTATAACTCTTCATCCACGGTGATTGATTAAAATTTAGCACTTGATGAACTTTTCCTAGAAAAAGTTTGTGATCAACTGCTTGCTTAAGATTTTTGTAGTGTAAACATATCTCCATTTGTCAAGCAGATTAGGAACTAACTTTTTAACAACTTATTTACCCTGCGAATAATTTCACTGTTTTTCTGATAATAAACTGCAATCAATCAGCATTGATTCTGGACAAAATTGATAGTCATTATGTGCATCACGAAGCTCAACAGGATAGTCAAGATAAACTTCAACAAAATAACATGATCCACTGTTATGGTTTTATCAGTTTCATAAAAAAACTGTTTTTCACTGATCCACCTAAACCGACCAACTGGCATAGACTCTGACATGGAATAGCCATATAAATTATTATCATCAAGATAGGCTATAAACCTTGATGTAGCTGTCTTATCATAGTCAGGTAGATATTAGCCCAGGCATATTTTTTGTTATGACACTTATTCTGCCTCTAATTCCACATTCTATAAAGTTGAACATATCTGGATATGTTAATAGTTCTAGTTTTATTTTTTTGTGCTTGAATAATGCATCCCAACATAGTCTGGGTGCTGAATAGTACCAAGCTGGGTTGAGTCCGTAGTTATCAGTGCTGACATCTCTGAAATTTTCAAACATATCAGCGAGCAACATCATGTCAGTAATAAGATTCAAATCGTGATAATCTCCTCAGTTTTTGCAGCCAAATGAGTCCCATATCGATCGAGCATAAGCATAATTACCATCACTAACACTCTCAAGATTTAACCTAAAATAAAACTTTTTCTCCACAATAAATCTTTATTGATTTTAATAACCTTTTATCAGCAGCACAAATGACCTTATATGCTGCTACGCAAGGAATATGCTCTTGTATTTTTGTTGTTGAAGATTTATGAGGATTATTTTCTGCTCCTTGCACTGGAAGTTAAATAGACTCGAGATCTGCATATACTGTAAAAGGCACATTCGTCTTATGTCAGTAATTTGTAATAGATATTCACTGTACATTAGAGCAGTATTTGAGATGTCTATCAATAACCAGCTGTGATTTACAATCATGTAAACACCCGACACAGAAATATTTCTTTTTTTATGCTTGTTATACTGACCTCCGACTAACCCGTTAAAGTTTTTTATCCACGCAGAATGATTTTCATAAAATAGTAAATTTACTGTTTGTTTGTGATGCTAGATTGCTGATGTATCTAGGGTATATCTTTTGTGACTCATCGTCAACAGCAAATACATTAATACCTCTTGTTAACAGGAGATTGTTCTGTTTTTCAAATTTTGGAATTTGATTCTCAGCAACGGGAAAGTCAATCCTGCTAAAGTTTAGATTACTAACATGACCAGTATAATTTGATATTCACTAAGGATGATCTCGTGCTGGAAATAATGCTGATAATATTTCCCATTGGAAACATTTTTTATCATGATTTTTTACATTAATGCAACAGTTTGAGTGTTTTATTTTAGTTGGCAGATTGAAATGAGTTACCTTGCAATGGATTATATATCCTAGTGTGGAACAGTATTTCTGTTATTTTGTCAAATTTCCAGCCAGAACCAGATGCAGTGTGCTCATCGATTTTCTTTCATATCTACTGAAATATATTATCTGACAGCGATATTAAATCTGTCCCTGTTAGAATTCGACTAGATTTTTATGTAATATAAGGATCGGCAAATTCCTCACATTGCTGAGCAGCAAACTGCCCTGACGTAGGCATCTGATCGACAAGCCTATCCTAAGCTTTCTGTTGGGATTCCAGAGATATATTTAGCTTAGAAAGCTTAACATATAACTGAACTATATAATCTTTAGGCCCTTGTGCATGGCAAACTCAGATTTAATTGTCGGCTGAAGCAGATGATGTAAGTTTGTGGCAGAGAAATTTGCTAGTAAACATTATTTAATTGCAAACTGTTATCAAACCCAGAAAATGCGGTTCCAGTTTTTCTAGGTTTTTATCTTAGTGTCAAGAATAGACTTCTCTTTGCAATATCGGCAAGTTTCAGCACCGCTATATCTACTGTTTTATATTTCTGTAATTGAGTGTGCTGTGAAAATTGTCAATTAAACAAACAAAATTGCTATTATTATGACATGAGCAAAATTATGCTTAGTGGACTCGTACCAACAGTTAGTGAGCAGGAGATATTCTACGTTCACGAGAAGTACAACTGATATGCAGGAAATATGTTAGGAGTGGTGATTAATCTTAAAGCTAAGACTTTGTTTTGGATTCGAACTCTGGCTGGTTATAAGATAAAAGTGAAAGATGCTGATGATACCGAGTATACAAAGATGTTAATCAAGGACTTCATTTATTCGTTGTTTTGTGATGATATTCCAACTGGGATGCGAGTTTATCAGGTAAATATGAGTATTACTTCCAGTAATATTGCCAACTTGTCATTACAAGATGAGTTTCAACCACATCCAGTTTATACTTTATATGAAGCCAGCAACAGAGGTGTTATCAGACGTATTAGAACAAAACAAGTTGTTGGAAATATTGATAATATGGGTTGTTTTAAGATGGTAGTACAAGGTACTAATACCAGTTATGTTAAATATTACTTATATCGTTTTGTTTATGAGGTATTTCATAGACTCATCCCAAGTGGCTTAGTTATTGATCATATCAACTGTATCAAACTCGATGATCGACTTCAGAATTTAGATCTTGTTACACAGAAAGAAAAGAGTAGGCAAGGTAATGTTGGAAATCCTAACAATTTCAAAAATCTAAGACCAGTAGTATCAACGAAATGAAACTAATGAAGAAATATCATTTCCTTCTAGCTCAACAGGATAGTCAAGATCAACTTTTATGAAATAACTAATATCATCTGGCATAGTTTTATCAGTTTCATAAAAAAAAAAAAAACTCTTTTTCACTGATCCACCTAAACCGACCAACTGGCATAGACTCCGAAATGTAACAGCCATATAAATTATTGGTAAGATAGGTTATAAATCTTGATGGAGATGTCTTATTGTAGTCGTGTAAATATTTATAAGATAGGTTATAAATCTTGATGAAGCTGCCTTATCATAGTCGTGTAAACATTTATTATTAGCACTTGCATATTTTTTGTAATGAGACTTATTCCGCCTAGGATATCACATTCTATAAAGTTGAACTTATCAGAGTCTGTTAAAACTGCAGTTTTATTTTGCTATATATCAGAAATGCGTCTCAGCTTAATCAGGGTACTGATTAATACCAAGCTAGGTCGAGGATGTAGTTATCAGCTCTGACATCTCTTAAATTTTCAAATATATCTGCAAGCAACATCACATCTGTGATAAGATATTAATGATGATAATCACCAAAATTTTTACAGCCGAACGAGTCCCATATCGATCGAGCATAAGCATAATCATCATCACTGACAAGATTTAACCTAGAATATAACCTATCTTTGTCAGGTAGACACGTTTCATCAAATCTGTTCCAATCATCAAGATAATTGTAGGGAAAGATACCTTTTCATGTCAGTATACTTGATTGATCACCGAAATATTCAGCCAAATTATCAAACTTACTGCAGTGTTTGACTAGCTCATCTAGTGATGTTACCATAAACTTAGACTATCAATAAATCTCAACCTGCCTAGTGTCACTGACATATACTTTTCTGTGTTATTTGTGATGCACTTTATTTTATCATTGTTATTAATTTTCAGATGGTTTGTTATATCTTTATTACCGAATGATTCAACGATGATATGAGAATCATATCCTCTGAAATTGTGACAGACAACAGGAATGAAATCCGGTGCGGTATATTTTAAATTACATTTATCATGTGCTGGACCGTGATACTTTCCAATAATATGGCAGTGATCTTTTACATGGTCATCTCCAAGCTTTCATTCACAAATATGGCATATTTCTGCTGTGACAAATTCAGTTCCATGTTTTACTGTTAGTGGTTTCATTTTTTTATCTTGGCGAGTAGCATCAGGATAAGATCAATTTCATTGATAAGGTTCCTTAGAAACCAGACAGCAAGATTTGTACATGTATTGATTTTGATTGACGTTTATCATCAGCACAAACAACTTTATACGCTGCTACACAATGAATATGTTCTTGAATTTTTCTTATCAAAGATTTCTCAGGGTTATTTTCTGCACCTTGCACTAGAAGTAGTATAGACTCGAAATCGGCGTATATTATAAAAGACACTTTCTTCTTGTGTCTGTAATTTGTAATGTCTAATATATTTTTCATCTTCGCCAGGCATAGATGTTCGCTGTACATTACAGCAAACACTTGAAATATTTCTTTTCCTTATGCTTGATATACTGACCTCCGACTAGCCCGTTAAAGTTCTTGATCACGCGTAATGATTTTTATAAAATAGTAAATTTACCGTCTGTTGACATGCTCGATCGCTGATATATCTTGGATATATAGTTTGTTCATCATCAACACCAAATACATTAATACCTCCTATTAACAGATTGTTCTGTTTTTCGAATTTTGGAATTTGATTTTCCGAAACAGGAAAATCAATCCCACTAAAGTTCAGATTGTTAGCGTGACCAGTATAATCTTATGAAAACATAATTTGTCTCTGTTCTGGATTTTAATACAACATTTCACGTTTTTCATTTTAATTGGCAGCTCGACATATGAGTTACCTCGCAATGGATTATATTTCATATTGTGAAACAGTATTTCTGTTATTTTATCATATTTCCAGCCTGATCAGGATGCTGTTTATTCGTCTATTTTCTTCCATATCTCCTGAAATCTATTATCTGACAGCGATATTAAGTCTGTCCATGAATTCGATGAGACCTAGATCTAATATAAGGGTCGGCAAATTCCTCACGTTGTTGCTGAGCAACAAGCTGCCCTGACGTAGGTGCCTGATTGACAAGCCTATCTTCAGCTTTCTGTTGTAATTCCGGATGTATTTAGCTTAGAAAACTGAACATTAACTGCCCTAAAATCTTTAGACCCTTGTGCGTGGTAAGCTCGGATTTTTAATTGTTGGCAGAAGCAGATGATACAAGTTTGTTGCAGAGAAATTTACTAGCAAACGTTTATTATTAAATCTCCAGCTGTTATCAAAACCGGAAAATGCGGTTGCAAATTTTTTGGATTGATAGATTTTTGTCGAGAACAAGCTTTTCTTTGCGATATCGGTAAGTTTCAGCATCATTTATGTAATAGTACAATAAGAAAATGTCAGTTAAAGAAACAAAATTGCTATTATATAATATGAGCAAAATTATGCATAATGGACTTATACCGACGGTTAGTGAGCATGATATATTCTACATTTATCAGAAGTACAACTGCTATGCTGGAAATATGCTTGGAGCCTTGATTAATCTTAAACTTAAGGCTTCGTTTGGGATTAGAACTCCAGTGGGTTATAAGATAAAAGTGAAAGGTGCTGCTGATACCGAGTATACCGAGATATTTATTAAAGATTTTATTTATACCTTATTTTGTGACGACATTCCCGACGGAATGCGGGTCTATCATGTGGATGGACATGTCATTGACAATAATATTGCCAACTTGTCATTACAGGACAAGCTTCACCGTCATCCTGTCTACGATATGTACGAGGCCAACGACAGAGGTGTTATCAGACACATTAAAACAAAGAAAGTTGTTGGTAACATTAAAAAAAATTGGTTATTTTACTGTGATGATTGGTGGAACTAATAATAATCGGATTAATTATAAGTCCCACAGGTTTGTGTTTGAAGTTTTTAACGGTTCGATTCCTAGTGGCTTAGTTATTGACCACCTTAACAACATCAGATTTGATAATCGAAGTGAGAATTTAGATTTGTTACTTCGAAAGAAAATACATGACGAGGTAATGTTGGAAATCCTAACAATTTTAAAAATCCAAGACCGGTAGTATCATCTAACTCCGAAACTAACGAAGAAATCTCGTTTCCTTCTATAACTGCAGCTGAAAAATATTTTGATATTTGTGCAGCATCAGTCAAACGTGTTACAGATGGCATTACAAGATCCGCCATTTCAATAATAACCTTTGATAGAATCTTCTTTTGTTACGAATCACCTGCTATTTAAAATATTTTCGACATCGCTATTCTGTCAGGCAGCAGTTGATGTATTTATTTAAGGTTTTTTAGTCAAATTCGACAAATATCTTGCCGTATTTTAGCATGTGATCAAGTTCTATGCTGCTTAACAAAATCAAATTCTTTTTCTCGTTCTACTTCAAAGCGAGCTACTATGTTAACATAACCGTAGAACATATTTCTTAAAGCCTCTTCTAGGTGATAGTGATTTATTAGCTCAAATAACAATATTTTATAATTAACATAACATTGCGGTTTATTCACATATCAATTTTCAGAATATTTCTTAGATTTTTTCTTGTCAGACAACAGTGAGACCATTTGATGACATTGCCGTTTCCTTCTATTTCAACTGCATCAAAATATTGTAATATTTGTCCAAAATCAATAAAATGTGTTGCTGATGGCATCAATAAATCCACCTTTTCAAGAACAAGTGGGAATATGATCGCTTTTCGATACGAATCACCTGTTATTTAAACTATTTGCTACCTTACTATTTGTCAAGCAGAAATCGAGATATTTATTTAAGGTTTCTTTTTGGTATTAGACAAATATCTTTCCATGTCGAAGTATATGATCAAATTCTATGCTGCTGAACAAAATCAAATTATTTTTTCTCTTTCGTCTTCAAAGCGAGCTACCACGTTGTTGTCACCGCGGAACGTATTTCTTACAGCCTCTTCCAGCTCGAGTAACAAATCTATCCATTATTTGATAATTAACACAAAATTGCAGTTTATTTACAGATCAATTTTCAGAATATTTTTGTTAGATCTTCCCTTGTCAAACAGCAGTGAGCCCATTTCATAAGTGTCCCTATCATATTTATATTTCTCAGGTACTGATGCCTCAATCTGTCAGTAACACACCAAAGCCGAGTAAGGATTGTATTCAACGATAAAATTCACATACTTTTTTGTTGTTTTATTACTCATAAACAGTTTGATAGCGTCGAATAAGGAGTTCAAATTTAAGATTTTAGCTCTGACGATTCTTCTTATTTCGTCCGCATTTTATGACAGTAATTTAGTTAAAAGTCTTATGAATAAGATGTCTCAAACAAATTTCTTGTTCGCGAAAAGGTTGTCAGATTTTTACTATGATATCGATCGTGATACAGAGCATCAGAATTCTGACAGCATGCAAAACATCATTGTATTGTTAGAAATTTTAATACTGCAGCGCATCAGGATTCGAAGAATAACCAATATTATTAACAGTCAGCATGCAAAACATCAGGATTCGAAGAATCAGAGTGCAAAGCACTTCGAGTTCGATCTAGAAAGGTATTTATTCCCCGTCGTCGAGGATAAATTTGCCAATGAGCCAGGTATAGTATACGAAGATGAACAAATTTATATTGCAGCAAAATCACGGTATAATGTAAAATATCACCTTGCTAAAAAGATTAAAAAGTTTAATTTTACTGTCTCTGAACATCAGATATTCTGGGAGTTAAGACCATTTTTGAATCGTGGACAGTTAGAAGTTTATGGCCGTCGAAAAAAATAAAAAAAAATTGATTTTGTTTGTTAAAGTTTTAACTTGATGGAAGAGTGCGTACTAACATCAACACGAAGAAGATATTTGATATCGTTGTGCAGGCCAGTGAAATATAAGTCTGTCCTTTTAAAATTCGAAAAGATTTATAGCGACTGGATTGGATCGTTGGATCGCTTGCGATTTGATCAAAGATTTTTGATTTCACTAGTTGGTATCCAGCTATTAAAACTATCACCGTAACCTCCCCATTTGACCAAACTTCGCTTACCTATCCTTGTTATTACTCGCTCGATGATGAATATATCCTGATCTGTCTTTTGTAGTTCCTGTTCGTAGAAACTGCCAATAATTTCTTCTCCTGCTGAATCTTTCAGCCTATACGTAACATGTACTGTTGTTAAAATTTTATCCACAACGAATATTTCCTCGGACCAATTCGGAGTGAATCCTTTTCCAAACGTTTTTGTTCACTAGTGAAATTCTAACTCTATCACCCACACTAAACTTGTGTCTTCGGTACATATTCTCGTTCACCAGTATTGGGTTATTAACTGCTTCGTTGGGTGACATTCCAAGTGTTTTATGTTTTGTGTTACTGTAATCTGATATAATCTTTGGAAAATCATCAATATACCTGTTAGTGTTTTTGGCTGTTAGTTGTTTGTAGATTTCTTTTAGCGTGCGATTAAATCTTTCGATGTTGACACTTTTCCCCTCATTTCCGGTGATATATTTGATAATGTTATTTTGTTCCAGAAACTGCTCCAACTACTTATTAAAACATTCTGCTCCGTAATCGGTCCGTACTTTATTAGGCTTACTTTCTGTGCTGATTATAATATCTCTCAACGCATCAGTTATTTTTTTTTTCTTCAGTATTATCTGTAACAGGTACACTAAACTCGTATTTACTAAATATATCAACTACATTCATCAGGTACCTTTTATTGTCATTGTGCTTAGCAATATTTGACATATCAGCTACATATATTGCCCATATGTCATCAAATGAATTTGCGACAACTTTTCGCGAGGAAATTTTTTAGGGTCTGTGAAGTTCGTGTGCGAGAGTGCTTTGAAATCCGCTATAATAAAGTACAATTTTGCCAAGCCCAGACTCTCCGAGTCCGAGTTTATATTTCGCTCCAATGATACCTTAGACTAGCTTACGATCAATTCGCTCTCGCAGCCTGTGAAACAACCCGTCTTTTGGTTTCATATTACTCAGCTCATCAAGCATAATATGGTCGCAACCAGATTTATCGTTTTTGTTGTCACGGTAACATATGTCATGACGCATTGCAATTTCATCGACCTGAATGTACAGCTCCTCTCCAGGGATGGGATTGTCATTTTTATCAAGTTGTTTATCGAGCGGATTCCAAGGTCCAGTGTACTTGTGAATTGGCAGGGTCCGTCCTTTACTAGGTTTTGGTAATTTACCAATTAACTTGTGAATATCTAAGCCGGATCCGATTACAGCCCGCTTATTGTAACACCGGCAATAAGTTACTATTTTATCCTGCTCTATACAGATATCGTGGTCAGCTTCGCATGCAAACGCTTTGCTTTGCACTTTTGTCATAATTTAATCATCGACTAAAATAGTATTAGGAATTCTTGACATTCCCTGATCTCCAGGTAATAGTGACTCACGTATGAGAAACATGCTTTTTTTCTTGACACAGGCAGCACAAATACTTTTCAGCATTAGTCAGTTATTTTTGGTAGTTTCTATGGTTTCGTTTGTATTTTCCGTTTTACTTCTGCATTTCTGGCACTATGTGGTCATTGTATTATTTGCTTATTAGATAAAATTGCAATTTTATCGTTTTCCAGGCTTGTTTTAGGTGTGAATTATAATACAAATTTCAGAAAATTACCATTTGTCCCAGACGTTTATTTGATAAGCATAAAACAATAATATCCACAAGCTGAAGTTCCAACTGGC
This sequence comes from Megalonaias nervosa, assembly GCA_016617855.1. NCBI lineage: Eukaryota > Metazoa > Mollusca > Bivalvia > Unionida > Unionidae > Megalonaias > Megalonaias nervosa. The sequence continues at coordinate 29,170 of JAECUM010093286.1, forward strand.
TGTAGTTGACTAGACGAATAATCGATTTGTATACCATTGGGACGCTCGCGTCCTCGACGATATCACGTACTGTTTGATAATCTCACTCGATGGTAGTCCAAACGAATCAAAATGATTGTTTTTATAAAGCGCTACCAAATGCGTGCCAGGTCCGTCGTTGAAATTTTGAATATTTATTACACGACTTGCTGCAGCTGGCAGAGAGCGGGGTGATAACTCATCCTTAGAAAATACTCCTTGAAATTCGCTGACATCTTTCAATTTATCTAGAATCTCAAAGTTGTTTAGTGGAGCTACCTCCTAGTACCAAGTAGCATTTGTCCTCACCCATGTCCTATTCCCAGCAGATTGGGAAGTAGACTTCCCGCTATTCCTGCTAGCAACGGACCTATGAATCCACCTTGGATCGCTTTCCGGTTCGTCTTTTGTTTAGTTGTTTTACGTTTCGCTGCTGTTTTACGTTTCTGAACACTTCGTGTTTTGGGTGTTTTTATTTATAATCGTTAGACAAAATCACTAGATTACTAACTGTTTGATACTGTCACCGGACACAGCTTTTTTCGTTGCTCCAGATATCGCCCCCGAGGCAGCAGCTATCGCCAGCGTGTCTAGTACTGGCAATAATTTGGGTAGTACCATTTTTGCAATAATTGCCAGTGCAGGTCCCAGAAAACCACCGCTTATTTCATTACTTCGAGACATTGCAGTAACTTACGCTGCTGATAAACTTAAAATAAGAGGTGTTTGTAGTCCTATTTTATTGATTTGCCGCTGTGTTAACATTCGTTATGCCGGCGAAACGCCAGCTCTCGGGGTTACGAAATTTATCTTCAGCGAAACAGACTGTCGTTTAACAATAGCTTGTGTTAATTTTGTATCTTGTCCCGGCGATAAGTTCACTTCATGTATAATGTATTTCATTTTGTATTTATTTTATTTTCGTCTGATAAAATTTATACGGCAGTCATTCCGCCGCTTGTTAGTGAATCAATACATTCCACAGCTTGTCTGATAAAATTGTAAAGTGCAGAACATTCAAATTTGGACAGTCATTCTGTCCTTGGTAGAATCTATCGTTAAGAACCTATCAGATACAATTAGCGCATATTCATAATACACATTATCTGGAACAACTGGAGCCTGTAAAAGTGTTCATGTAACTTCAGTGTCAGAATGTGATCCAATAGTTCGTTCGCTATGCTTACTGACATCAAAGTGAAATATCGGATAAAGTGTTCTAAATTGTTCGACTGAAATTTGAGATCTGTCAGCATCTTGATATTTTTGCATAGCTTCCATAAGGTATATATACGCACGAGATACGTCTCTGTCAGTTAATGCTGCAATATTAGTTGCAAAAGTTACATTTGATAGCTTGTTCTGGATACTGCTTAGAATTTATTCTTACAAGTATTCGTCTTACATCTGGACTATCCAATGCAGAGTTCTTCTGAAGCTGACTTCCACGTCTATCCTGTCGCTGGAACACAATAAATACATGCCTTGGTAATTGCTCGCTTGGCGCTGTTGTTATTCGCCAGGTATCATTGATTGAATTTGGAATTCGGTTTGATAAACTTTATTCTGCATAAAATACAATTTTTTGTGAATGCTGTTAACATCTTCTCAAGTTCTATAGATTTATCGATCGACGGAATTACACGTGGCTTCCACAACGCCAATCATGAAATCACAAACTGAAAATTATCAGCATCAACCGGCTTAGCTGGACCAATAACACCAATAGCAGTTCTCATCAGACAATCGCTTGATCAAGTATAAGTGTAAGTTTTATTCCACGAAATACCTTATTGTAGTCTCTGCAAAGCCCAAATATTGTGCTAAGCGGAAGCATCATATCTATTTGATATGAGTTATCTGTGAATGCTTTTCGTTTTACGTAACCTTCGTTGTGATCTCCATTTCTAATATTTATTATATTTATTATCCTGTTTATGATGGCTAACGTTGCAGTTCCACCAGCTGGTGCAGCAATTCTAAGAAAATACAAACTGCTATCAGAGAAGTCCTTGTAGCAGCCTCATCTGCGGCTGAAGCTGGTGCAGTAATTCCAAGAGAAAAAAAGTTCTCAGTAAAGCTAGATCAGCAGCAGCATTAGCTCCAGTTGCAATTTCGTGAAGATAATAAAATTCGTTTGAAATAACATCTCCAGTTCCGGTATTCTTTGACCAAAGCATATTTATTGCAACAGATCTCGAGTAATGGTCGCTGAAGGAAACTGTGTTAAGAATAGTACTTGCAATTGGTAAGTGCATATAAATATCTTCTAGGGTTTGATTAGGTAGTTGATATCTAGCGCTTCTAAATAAACTCCAACCGTTATTAACAAGTGTCACTTGTGTACCATCAGGTACTACTGCACTAGCTTCTGTTCTTACACTTCCTCGTACTTCAAGTACGGCTTTATGTGGCTGCAGAAACATGTCCTCGTCTCTTGTATTAAAAGTTTGTATTCCTGTTTTATTAGGTTCGTTTGAATTTTCATCGAGAGATTCAACATATTCAAATTCTGTTGTTGAATCATCTGTTAGTATTTCCTCGGTCAGGTCAAGGTAATTTTTGACAGACATTCTTTATCTGTTATTGTTAGACAAAAATTAGAACTCCACAATATCTGATCGAATGCTAGCACTCCCAGGTCTAGTTTTAGTTACTCATTTTCTAATAATTTCTTCGCCTGGTGGAGATAGCAGTTTTTTGATGTTTTTATTAACACCGCAGTGGTTTCTGATGTTGGTGATATTTCAGAAATTGCTTGTTTTATATCCCTGTCGCTTGGCACCGACGCCATTGGTAGACCACTTTGTGGTCCGCCCTTAATTTTATCAACAATCTTCTGTCCGACAAATGCACCTGCTGCAGAGGAGGCCCCTGTGGCAAAAGCTTTTGATGCGTCTAACGCGGTAGGCGCTACTTTTTTTTTTTTTGCAATTCCAAGTACATTTTCAATTATTTTAGAGAACATATTTCCAAATAAACCGCCTACGATATTTCTGTGATAAATGTTTCGTTGTTTCATTTTGTAATACAAAAGTGCCTGACAAAGATTTATCCTGGTCAGTTAGCTCCGATCGGTTAACCGCGATCAGCTAGCCGACCGACCTCAGGTGCAGATAATATGTTACAATTTCGTTATTTAGATTTAGCTGCCAGACGGATTGATCAGTCAGTGTCATCGTGATAGAAGATATTTGATTTTCAACACCAACAGGATAGAAAATTATCTGTCTTGGATTTACTTACATTAATGAACCAGGTGGTACGTCAGGAGAAAAACTGTAGATTGTTTGACCTTTACTACCACGTGCTATATACGACCCGCTGGCAATTGAGCAGTCTATTAAAATCGAAATGTACTTCCATTATATCCACAGGTGACTCACCCTCGTATGAAATTGAAGTACTTTGAGATTCAGAACCATATTGTTTTCGAGCAAATCCTAACAACGGCCCGATGCTGCTGGCGGTATTAAAATCAGCAAGAAAATTGTTTTTCACAGGGATTCTGATACGCAGTGTGTTATAGTTTGGAGTGAGCTCAAAATTGTCTGATGCGGATTCAACTTTAGTTGTAATCATAAACTTTATTGCTTTATTTAGATCTGTAATGTTATTAGCGCCCTGCGGTATCTTAGTAGAAATCCAAGCCCGGCCAACTGGCTGAATCGATTGAAATGTAAAATTATCATTTACGTTAGTTCTGATATTTGCCATAGCGTGCCAAGCAGTAGCTGAAACTAAACCTATTTCATATTGTGTTCCTGGGTCAAGTTCGATTGGTGGATTATAAATAACAGAGAAGTTTGCACTGTCCACCATAGTCTATAATGAATCAAGCAGTAACGTTGTCGATAACATTCCTGTTATATTTGATAGATAAAACTAACCGCTAGCAGTTTGTGCTTACAGCACTAGAGAATAAATTCACCGCGAATCAAATCGCGACGATAAGATCACTGTGTAAAATATAATATTCGTCGAATGTTAGATAACCGTTTGATTTTAGATTACCTAAACTTTCAACAATTTCGTTGTCGATTTCCGTGCTCGTATTTCCGGCTTCCTTTGATGCTATTAATAACATCAATCGGTCAACTATTTCAGCTTGGGAGTTATAGATCTTCAGACCATAGGCTAGTTTCTTTTTTATCCTTTCTTCATCAAGTTTGTTTAGCTAAGTTTTCTAGTAGCGCTACTTTGTAATCAAAACCTTTTGTTTTTCTTTTTATGTAATAAAGTAAAATATCATTTTTAAAAAATCAGCAATAATACCTTCTCGGTGTTGATCGAAATATTTTTTTGCGCCATTGTAATTAGGAGATTCTTTGATCTTATCAAAAGCCACTTCATTATCTTTTCTCACAATTCTTAGTTGTTTGATGTAATTATCTACCTTATCATTACTCATATCTTGTACATCCTCAACTGTCATTTTGTTCTTGCCAAAAACTTTTTCCTCAAAGTCTCTTAACTCGGTAATATCTGATATTTAACTTCCCTTATTAATCTATTGATCGTTTCCTGTAACATAACCACATATTCTTCATTACCCTTAACCTGCTCTTCAAGTTTTTGTAATACCACAGCTTGCCATGCAGCTGGATTTCCTACTTGCTTGATAAAATGCTCAGCAACTTTTGTTTGCTCCTCTTCAAGAATACCTCGTAGTCCTTTCTCCTACATTTTTGACATCTTCTGGTGATACCGCAGAAATATCTGGCTGTTTGCCAAGTACAGCTTCGTCACTGGTCTAAAAAGTCTAGCAGTTTCTTATGCAGTTTGCTGTAGACCCTGACGTTCCCGCTCAACCTTCTTTCTGAATGCAGCCCTCGTTGCAACAAATTTCTTTAGAACCTCTATTCGTTTTGCATCCATTTTCGTTTTATTTATTTTTGTTAGCCTAATTTTAGATTTTGACTGTTAGACTAATTTTCAGATGTTTACCGTTAAATTAATTTCCAGTCCAAAAACTTATCTATTCCACATCTGAACATACGATTTCGATCTCGTGCTAGCTTATCAAACAAGAAAAAGTTGTCTGCCATCACCTGTAGCATTATGATAAAGTTCGGCAAATTTATCCTTTAATACATCTCCGCACTGTTCTCGGGCTATATTTTGTACGTCGATATTGTCTAGTCCAGCAAATATTATGAAACAACCTGTATTTCGCCTGATAAATCGATCCACGTTATAAAATCCTTGAGCTAGGTAAACTGCATTACATTTTCTGTTGAGCGATAATGAAAAATAAGATTTTATCTTATTCATCTCTGCATTGCTTAGCGGAATGTCATCAAAGACAATTATGTTATGCTCGTCAGAATCTAGCTCAGCGATAGGAATTAATCTTCGGGTTGTTTTATGATAAATATATCATCGCCTACGCAAGTTCATTTTTCAGTTTTCGTTGTATTTGCTGAGCAGCTCGTATTTATCCTGCTGTGGATTGACCGTAAAGATATAAACTCGATCGTAGTTGAAGAAGTTGTTAAGTAATAAATTCATCAGAAGATTAGTTTTGCTCTTCCAGTTCGTCCTATTATCAGATAATGGCAGTCCGGTAGGTCGTGGTTATGCTGATGTTTTATTAATCGCTATGTGTCAAAGTTGATTATGCTCCTTCTATACCAGGCATTCACAAAATTTTATCTCGCAGAAATAATGAGTTATTACAGAAAATTTGGTACGTTAATTAACAGCTCAACGGAAAAAATAGCAGTTAACTACAACCACTACAGCTGGTGTAGAGTTAACAAATTATCTATTAAAAAAATCTGGAGATACAATGATGGGTAACTTAAATATGTCAGGTCAACGAGTGCTAGATCTTGAAACAACATATCCACCAATCAATGCAGATAACTCACAGGCTGTAAGCTTTGCACAACTTAGAGCAGTCAGCAATATTAAGTTGTCAATAACTGGTGGAAAAATGACTGGAAATATCAATATGATTTTAAAAAGATTGTAAATCTTGAGACTGAATACCTCCCCCCCCCCCTTGCTAACATAAATAACTCACAAGTGGTAAGCTATGCATAACTTAGTGCGGTTGATAACAACAAGTTGCAACTAGCTGGTGGGATGAAGGCAGGAAATGTAGATATGGGCGGGAAATTAATGTTTAACACTCAACTTGATAACACAACGTTCACCAAAAACGATTCTGTAACAAATGTCAAGTTTGTCAAGGACAACTTTGTAATAAAATCCGGCAACACTACGGTGGAAAATCTGGACATGGGATCGAACAAGATAACTATGACAATTCCAGCTGCAACATCAAATTTAACAAATAAAAATTACGTCGACGATATGATAGCAGGAAGTATTGCATCACGAGTAGCAAAATCCTTTAATACTATGACAGGTATGTTAAACATGGGTTCGAATAAAATAACGACTTATAATCCAGTCGCCCTATTTGATTTTACATATAAATTTTATGTTGACGCTGAGATAAGTGCAGCATCAACAAGTATAATTACTTCTGCAGGTGCCAATTATCTTAAAAAAAACTGGAGGTATAATTACAGGTGCGATCGATATGGCTGCCAATAAGATAACTTCCACGTATATGTGCCTGTTTCTGCATTTGATTTTGTCAATATACAATATGTGGATAGTTTTACCCAATCATAAGCGAATGGTGGCAGTACAAAACGAGCTAAAAATAGTGTCGGTCACATTCTACATCTCACTGATGCTATATATAATCGTTGGAATTTTGCTGCAAGTGCATCAAGTTATTATTCGGAAAATAAGCCAGATTATGCAATTGCGTTGAACAGCCCTTTATCTGATGGGTTATAGTGGATCACAGAAGGAGAAACATCAAACTTTTGGATTAAAATAGGGTATCAAGAAGCCGTAGCAGTATGGAAATTTCAACTATGAGGTCGACGAAATGTTAATGTCGGAAGAATTTATAACTGGTAATTAGAAGGATCTAACGATGATTCGACATGGACTACGATGCATATAGGACCGAGTTTTCGCATTACTACTTCTCATCAATTTACACTTGATCCCAGAGCAAACGTAAAACAGTACTCGTATTTCCGGATTTATGTTGTCAACGCGGATGGTCCTTACACATGTCTGACACTGTTTCAGATATATACACTTGACGATTTAATGTGGTTGTAATCTATAATGTCTGTTGATCTTCCATCGATCAGAGTCGCAAAAGAATTTTATCATTTTATACTAAACCCCAAAAACGGAAATCGAGATAGCCGATTTTGATCAGCTAGATCCAGAGAGTGTTGAGGAAGCAAGAGCGGTGAATACAATTTCTCGAATGAAAAAAATTAACTTTTGAGTCACCCGGTTTAAATGAGAACAGAGATAGCTTTGCTAGAGTTTCAGGAATGAGAGATCCTCTACCGAGATACGCGATCTGAGACTTTAATAGAATTAGCAAATACTGTCCTGTAAGTGAGTGCGAGGAAAGGCAGTTAAAATTTGAAAAGTTTTTGATAAATATACTGCTTGTGCTAAATAAAGAAAACATCTTGACGATTGACAGATCTAACCTTATAAAAACAAAATTTCATGGTGATAAACCAGAGCAAGAGCGACTAAAGAAGATTTTTGATGAGCTTCATAAGCTTGCTGAAACAAGGAAACACAAGTTTCTTAAAAATCGTAAGCTCAGAGACACGTTTGCTAAACGTCGAGTATTTTATGCGTTAGGTATGGACTATTATGATAAAAAGACGCGGTTAGAAATAGAAGATAATAGCGTTGACACTAACCTGCTAACAACAGCATATCTAGTTCTAATATACACTGGCGATAAAGAAAAGTATGGCGTATATCACATTAATGCTGCACTAAACACAGTATCAGAAACGGAGTCTAGGATGAGTTATATGATGGTGTCGAACGAGATATTTTTTATCAAGAGCTTGAGGAAATTTACAACGGTAAAACTTAGTACTGATCAAGATTATGAAATACATAATAGTTCTAAAAAATTGCGTTAAAGTACCATTAAAAAAAGTAGCTCAAAAGTTACTGACAGAAGCAAAATACAAAAATATCACAGAGCTGATTGCTGGATACCTAAACTTGCCCTCCACACTAGCGGTCTTTAAGTTTTTCAACAGCATATGCAATTCTCAGGCAGCAAATTGTACTTCAAAAATTTTAAGCTGGGACAGTTATGTTGTTAGTTATATCGATGAAACATAAGATATTTTTATCGTGATAGAGTCAATGATATTACTGAAATACCATCAAATTTTAACCTTCCATTTTCAGATTTAACATATCAGATATGTTGATATCTCATTTGAAGTATATAAGTACTGAGAGTTTCTTGCCGATCCTGTCAATAAAAAATGTACTTTGATCGATAAGGCTGCCGCCGAAAATATTTTTACTACGGCAATTGAAATAATTACCAAAACAGTTTCATAATGACAAGAAAAGAAATAATCGACTTCAACCACATATTATCTTGTCTCCAAGACAACGATAGAGACGAGCTGATCCAATGCTATAAATATTACCATAAAAAAACTTTACTGTGTCAGACAAGCTAGAAAATTTTACAGTAAAATAGTAAGCGCGCTAAATTACATTCCTATGATATTAACAACGGCTGGAATTACGTCAGCTGGCGGAACCGCAATTCCATTACTGTTGATAGTGTCAGGGGTAGGTACTGTTATCAGCGATGAATAAAAAGATCGAGCCAAAATACGAGAACAAAATTACGTCTTGTAAAATAGCAATATCGACTTGCAATAAAATCCTTAATCAACTTCGAGCTTATCTGCGTGGTGAGAAATTTATTATTTTAGATCTGATACAAGAACTGCAATTCAAAGATGATTTACTTGTAGATCTGATACCGAAAAGAGTTGCGAAATACAAAAAACGATACTGTGAAATCGCAAGAAAAATAAGAATAGTAATATTTTATGTGAATTTCAAAAATAAGGAAAGTACAATTTTGTGTGAAATATGAAAAGTAATGGAAGATATTACAGTAAAGGATACTACATTAAAGATGAAAGAATTCTTTTCCGAGGTAAGGATATGACGATTATGCTTGACAATGAAATGTACAGCATGTATGGCAAAAACATAAATAAGCTAAAATTGTCTCTGGTTCGCACAGAAAATTCAGATTATTTTAGTAAGCTTACGTGGGTTAAAGACTCACTTCCTAATGCTGTTGATAATCTTTACAATTCAATATCACAGAATAAATACACTAAGATCACAGTCGATGGCGAATTGAAAAAGTTATGTCAATAAATCAATAGTTTCACATGGAAATTTTATCAAGCTGTTAGAACCTGGCCCTCTCATTAGTAGTAAGATTAATCTGTACTTGTTCCGTCAGGACGATGAAAGTTGTATAATAGCGAGAACTGAAATTTTAAAATATCTTGCCAATTAGCCGTCTAAGTAAAATTCATCAGAGCCTATACTGTGATATCAGACGATCGCTAATGCTCTAAAATTTATAAGAGACCATCCTTAGAGTGTGTGCTGTGAAATATACAGTTTTAACTTTTTTTTTTTTTTGGTAAATCCCAGCGAGTTATTAATGGCGCATTCATAGCAGTCAGACAAGTGACATGTGGAAAAACTCTGCGTTAGGAATACTAATTTTGTGTAAATATAAATATAAATCACTAGCAATTTCAAGTAAAAACTGCAATAGTAGATATGAGTGGGCGTATCTAAGCCCAACACTATTTTATTCGATGACAATTTTGATTCAACAATAAGTTCCTTGAGCTAGGTAATCAGGTAAAAACCCTCCCTGCTGCTGTAGTAGAGTATAAGGGGGTGTTTTTCTAAGCCAACCCTATTTTGTATGACGATGATTCAGTGAGAAGATCCTTCAGCTAGGCAATCAATAATGAAATCGACGTTGTTGCCTCAACAAAGTTGTTTTCGTATTTTGTTTTGACTAACATGGGGAGCCTGAACTGGGGGGGGGGGGGGAGTAATGATGCTCTCATCCTAATACAAAATAGGGTTTGGGCTAAGAAACCCCCTTTAAACTAGCTACTTACAAGGTAAAGAAAGAATGTGGATTTTCATTTTCATTTTTACACCAGTTAAGGAAATGATAAATTATAACATTCACTCTTGCTCTGCCTTCACTTTTACTTCTTTTTTTATACCCTACTGACAGGTCCCAAATATGAACTTCTTGGACCCCCTTTTTCCAACTCGAGTAGGGCAGTGTCCAAATTTACTAAATTCTACATGCAACCCTGGTTCCAGGTCAAAACAACAATTCCAGGATATATGGAATATTCTTCTCTATTGCTAGTCAATGGTTGAATTTTTGTTTTAAATTTGGATTATAAAACTGCCTTGTTTATTGAGATGTCAGTAGTTTCTTGCTTAAGTCCATTCTATAACTTTCCCACCTACCTGTAGTGTGCCACATCAGTAACACCAGTTTTCCAGAAACTTCCAAAATATCTGTGCATATTTCTAGTATTATTCTCAAATTAGTCTGCACACACACACACACACACACACACACACACACACACACACACACACACACACGTTCTATAACAGTTGTTTGCATGGACTGGCTGATTCAGGGTGAAAATTCTTTAAGGTCAGAAGGAAAAAATTTATCAAAGCTAAAATCGTTATTGTGGGTTCAACAGAACGAGCCCACTTTCCTGAAAGGTTTCTGCACCCAATTTTTATCAACTTCAAACTTACACTTATGGAAGGATAGCTCACTATCGAGGTCATTCTTAGTGTTGTGATTACACAATCCTCCACTGATCTTGGTTTTTCTCCTTCATTGTCTTGTATTCATTGTATTTTTCTAAGTAATATTGATAGTATTTATTGTTCTCTTACAGTAAAAAGTTTTTTAGACTGCACAAATTTTTACGCAACTGGACCAGCTCGAAGTAGTTTGGCATGTGCCTTAGTCTTACAGCACTTGTACTCAACAGCAGAATTGTACAGAGTTCTTCACATGTCTTTTTTGGCACTATTTTTTAGTGACTGATCATACATGGTGTACTATGTGGGAACATTTGTCTTAACAGTTGGGGGTCGGGGTAGGGAGATTTTGAATGCGTGCATTAAAATTCTTCCCTTATGCTCCCATTTACACTAACCAAGGGTCATTGTTCCACACTGATGCTTGGCATTTGTTGCTAGCCAGAACAGTATCCAACTGGATGAATCTCAAATAAACAGATCCAATCAGATTGCCTTTTACATTTACATGGGAACATAGCTGGGAATAATAATAGCAGCTGCAATGTCACATTCACGTTTATCCAATTTAAATCTTGTATGCACTTTTTTCATTATACATGTAGTCACAGCATGTGGACATCATGGAAGTCACCATATTCAAAGCCTAACCGGTTAAGGAATGAGCTCCAATTGGTCAACTGATATTGCATGTTATGGACAGTAACTCGGTACACAAAAGAGCATTTGTTCAAAACACTGCAGTTGCATTCCCGTTTTATTATAACACCAGTTTCAGTTATAAATTTTTATTCTAATAGATATTTTTCCATCTTTCATGGAGCTTTATGATTTTCACTTCTAGAATTTTCCTTGCAATCCTCTTAGACGGATCATATTGACAAAGTTTCATGTTTACAGTTCAGGGTTCTACTTACAAAATTTCAACATATCTGAAGTTCAATGTAGGAAACTATATGTCCTTTTCATTATCTCTAACAGATGAAATTCAAGTTATGTCCCTTTACACACACACACCAGCCCCAAAATTTCCTGTATGATGGAGACTAAAATTCCTCCACACCAATAAGATCATACCAAGTGGTCCCAGGAGCTTTATAATCAAGTATTCCTTCCCTATTAATTAATGATCAAGAAATATGCTATGGTTACTTTATCTTCCCAAGTCCAGAGTTGTACTGATAGTGGGGAAAGTCCCCACCATCAGTGTAACTTGGGACTTGAAGAGTTGATGTAACCTCAGGTACCATGAAACAATCTGAGTGTATCCCATAGAGGTGTAAAATTGATGCTCAAAAGCCCTGGGTGCCAAAACTGGGGATCAAGTGAAAAATGTGGAGGTAAAGAATGTACTGATAAATTTTCATCTGACCTGTAATTTTTTTCAGCTTGAAGTATGAAATTACAACTTGCATTACATACTCTCAATGTCTAAAAATTACAAATCAACAAACGTGCATAATAATCAATCAATTTACTGCCTATGTCATAAAATGTGTGCTTTCATCAGTTTTTACTTCTTCCCAGAACACATTTATCCAAAAACAATAGAGGCTAATCATTGATCTTCTTTTCAGTAAGTTGGACTTAAATGTTTAGGTCCTATTTTATCACAGCAAAATTAAGAACTAACAATAACTATGACATCCCCCACTGGTATTCCAAATAACACATTTTTCACAGAAAGCTTACTGATTTCTTTCTTGTGAAAGAATGCTTTGGTTGATAATGCGTTCTCCAGATACCTCGTGTCAAACAAGGTTAGATTTTTTAAAATTCTTAGATCCTATTTCAAAAGGATTATCAACTTTTGCAGTCTTCACAATCATGCAAACACAAGTCGTGTGAACAATCCTGACGGATGTGATATTGCTCCATTTTTATTCAAAAGTTACACTCCAGTTACTCTGCCATGTTCTGCTTCTTTCACTTTCTTGGCTGGTGATTCTGAGTACATGTTTTCATCTTGAGATCTTCTCCCAGTTTTGAGGTTTGTTTGTCTGGACCACAGGTTTGTACCACTGCTTACAATTAACTATTAAGTCATACATGTACTATATAGTTTTATTGTATAGTACATGTATGACTGATAGTTAAATTGTGATCAACAATATGAGCCCCTGTGGTTTGGATGGACTGTTGCTGGGTGTGATGGAAATCACACGAGAGCTCACAAGATTAGGGGAAGCTACTCTGTCGTAATAATGCCTATGCCTGAAGTATACATCATGCCATCCCACCTTCTATGCAATGGAGACTGAACAAATCCTGATTGCATCGTGAATCCTTTGCATCAAAAATATGCACTGTGTAAAAAAGTGTGCATTAGATATTTCCAGTGTGCTTCTCTGACATACAAATGTGTGTAAAAAGCAAAATTGATTTGAACAAAATATAAATATTCGACACGAGAATGAACAAGAGTAACAGAAATAAGACGCATATACTTTGACACTTCAGTTGACTTCAAACCACTGATGTTCATTTCACTAAATATTTCACCAGCTTGATATTAGACAGATTAAGACTACACTTGATTGCTGAATGGTGACATCCTAAGAAGAGACTGTGGTAAATAATCTTTTCTTATTATATGACTTTTATCCTAATTTGCTCTTCACATAATTCTACTTATGACATTTGGTTTTCTGTTGTTCTTCCATATTATGGGTACTGTTGTTTTTAATTTGTTCTTTGATAATGTGCTTGCACTCATTAGAATCATAAGGGTATCTACCTAGTATTTCAAAGAAATCCCAGGACACCACACACATGCAAAACTACACACATGGTTTGCTCTGAGATTGTGGATGAAAGAACAATTTTTAAGTGTCCGAGCAATATGCCACAGCTGTTTGACTGGGATGTATTAATACGCCAAAACAAACAAAACTCTGAAGGAACCAACAAGGCAGTTTTATGCTTTTTACTTTCCAGATATTTTCATTACACATTGTGATTGGAATTAAAATTCAAGTTTATTTCATGCAATAAGCATATCAATGCACTGACATCCATGAAAAACAGTAGATCTATTCTGGGTGTACAATATGGAGAAGTGGTTTCAGCACCTGTATCAAATGTAAGAATATATCTGAGCTTAAAGGTATGTCAGTACAATGCTGGCTATCTGGGTTCGACGCTAATGCAGGTCCATTGGCCCGATGCCACCTGATTTCCAGAAGGACCACCACTTTCCTAAAGCTGTGTGGTCTGTTGGGCCTGCTATTTTAAATTGTAGATATTAAAATTATATCTAGCCCATGTTACAGGATTGTATAAATCTTTCTTTTAATTATGAACATGTCAAACACAGACAAAATCAAAAGTGAAACGAAGTTAAAATAAGAAAAGATCATGCCTATGCCATTAAACCAAATTGTCATCTGGGTACTTACCATAAATTGCTGTTAGGGCGCTTACTTTGTTAATCATATAAGAGCATCAAGTATTTAGGCATCTGACTTTCTGTTATGTTGTTTCGTGTGTTTGAAAAATATGGGGATTTCTTGATTTCTTCATAATATCTCTCTGCCGCCCCTCCTCCCCCCCTCTAAACAACAGACAAGAAACTCTGAATACGTGTGTATAATAAAACCAAAAGAGAATGAAAATTCCAAGATACCAGGAAGCAGGAATTTCCTTGTCCAACCCACAAGAAGGATGAGATGACATGTTCAGTTTGTTCTGCGTATGATACGATCAGGACACCCATATACTATGTGAATGAAATTATGTAGGTTGGACAAGGTTTGGACATGGGCAGTATTGTCGGAAATTTATCAGGGTTATTACAGATAGTCAAAGAGTCAGAACAGGACCATATCATTTCCTACAGTCAGTTATTAGTGATGTCTCCACTGTTACATCTAAAAAAGTGGCAGAAATTGTATACGTTCTTTCGAATGCAAGGTAAACGTTAACTTTTATTGTATACTATTGAATTTAAACTATTCAACCAGAAATTTAAATTTAAATCTGTTCCAGTTTATTTAATTTTGTTAATTCAAATATTTAGTATTTCTACTTAGGTTTAAACTCACTGTACTGGTATAAAAAATGTACCCAAGGAAGACAGTGAAACCATCAGAAATGCTATTGCGGGCCTCATGTCCAAGAAATATGGGAATTAATGGATGATAAAGATTGTTGCAATGGGAACAGATGGTGCATCAGTGATGTTGATGCTGCTGATGATGATGGTGATTATGATGATGTTCATAAATACCACACACAAGTTTTGTCAGCATTACAAAACAAAGCATATAAATTGTTGATGAATTTAATGTAAACTGTAATAAAATAACAACCTTGGATGTGTGTTTTATTTTATTGAATAGATTACTTTTTTTTCCCTGGAACTATAACCGTAAATGAGCACGACCTTCGATAAGTAAGAAGGACCACCAGTTTTCAAAAGCAGGAAGTCCTGCAGGCTTCCTACTTAAAAAAAAGTTAGTGTCGAACCCTGGCTATATTGGTGCAAATTAAAAGATTGTAAAATGTAAATTTCAAAAAAAGCATTTGTATCAAACACCACAAATCAACCATGCAAGATGAAATCGATATGTAATACATGTACACCATTTATTTATATATGTCAAGTGCCTGCGATCTGAACCATATAGGGGAAAAACTGATAGCTCAACTAGATCATCATGTCTTTTATCTCAAGTCCCATTTTCACTAAACATCTTGAATTTTCCTGTGGATAATTAGACTTCTGAATTTTTCACTGGGTGAACATTACATTTTCCATAGGGCAGGTATTAAAAAATGGTAGTCATAATGTCTTGATTCCACAAGCTGAGAAATTCCTGCACTCACTTTTTTTTTTTAAGACAAAGAAGATTACACTCAACAATTAACCCCATACATTTTCACACCAAAATCCATTAAGTGATCTGTTGTTCTTGGGATTTAATGTCATTTCTCAGTGCAAAATAGGTTACATATGGCAGCCAGTATAACTGGAGGAAAAAACACCAACCCACAGGAAGCTACTGGCAAGCTTTCTCACATACCCACATTTGCCAAGTCCAAGACTCGAACCCCCACAGAGGTGAATGGCAGTGATCAGTAAAGGCACTCTGCCCACCAAGTGATGTATTGAAATCAGTATCTCATATGCATCCCTAGAATGTCACCCCTTGACCTGCCAATTATTTTTTAACACAGTCATGACCAGCGGAAGAATGTCATTTATATCTCACCAGGCTTATGCAGCAAGACAAAAAACTAAAATCAATAGGGTCCGTAACTTTCCCATAAGCAAGTTACTTTTTTTGGTTAAAAGAAATAGAAGCATGCTTCAAGTTTTTCCATTCCTATATAAAATACATTTTCCATGAAGGCTGTTTCATTTAAACATGCATGGTATCGTGGGAAGGCAGTTTAAAAAAACATGTCCCAGGACACACCCGTTACTCTGATTCACATTAAAATAATACAGAATTTAAAATCGCATCTATGGGAATGACTACATGTTGATAGTGCCTTCCTTGTGTCCCAAGTATCTTTTTTTTTTTGGGACAGTCTTCAAACATCAATCTATATGCAACTTTTAGCAAACCCAAACCAAAATTTCAGTGATTTACTTCTTACCGAGTTTTATCAATATGTTTTTCCATGAATGTAAATGCATCTCTATTTTAAAAAATTCCCAAATTTTGATATCTATAAAAGGAAGCGAAGATAAAATACCATACTTGTCAAACTCCAAAATGAGGAATATCCACATAATTGACTCAAGTCCACAAACAATGCACAATATCTTCGATTTATGGAAAATCTAAAAGTATTTTCTTCCTGCCTTGAACACTGCCATTTAGAAGACAAGAACACATGACAAGCTCAAAAGGTTCAGAATATGAAGTTCAACTTAAGCTCATCTCGCAAAATGTTGACATACTATCAAATGTTAAGAGTCGAAGGCACATATGATTTTCTTAGCTTTGGTCTGGGTATATATTTTCAAGATGGACACACATCACAAGCGTATCAGATTTGATACAAGAGCTAGAGTTCCTTGTTAAACAGATTTATCATTACATACCAATTACAATTTCTGTAGCTGATCTGGCATATAATACAAACATTCAAGCCACATTTCTGTACTGCACATCTAGATATAAAATAGTTATGTTTTCACTGACAAGTTTGTTCATGTTCTTTTATACATAGAGCTGAACTTATACAAGTCCCAATTAATTTTTAACTTCATTCACAAACGATAGATTAAAATATTTCCAAAATGTTTTTTATAAAAAAATGGAGTATGCATCAAATACAAAAAGGAGGTCAATGCGACAAAGTTTTCATTCCAGAAACTTTGCTGGGTATTTGGAAAATGTGATAGTGGTGTAGACACAACATGGCATTTCACAGTTATTATGTACAGACATCTGTCCCAAGTACAGTCAAGTATCATTCATGCTTGAAGCGATACAACCAAATGTAAAACTCGACCTTAATCAGGTATAAACATCTATCTTAAAAATGGGTGTAAGCATCTACCTCTATCAGAATGTCTACAAATGTGTATCAACTTAGGATGAATGAGGTAGAAACATTTTGCTGGTTACTGGTTTAGGTACCCAGCAGTAACTATCCGGTCAGCTTGCTCCATTCACGTTTTGTCCCATTTCCCCACCCACCCACCCCATTTTTGTCAACCATAAAATAATGTTTTCTTTATGCTTGTTTAAAATGTTATTACTGGCAGACGGGGGCCAACACGATCAAATTTTCATCTTAAAACTCGATGAAGTCCAGCTACCTCTCCATTCCTAGTATTAAAATAATAAAAAAATATCAAATGTAAATTCAAGCTTAGAATGGATGCATGCAAATACAGATATTCATAATGGGAGCAACAGATGAACACCAAGATTTGTCATGGTTGTTACTAACCAGTTCTTAATTTTAGCTAAAGTACAAGTCTGGTATAATTCTTTGTACCCATTTTATTATTCTGTTCTGGTGCATGAACATTGCTTATAATTGTCAGCGCATACTAGAATAGAAAACTTTGCCATGTTTAAATACAAAAAAAAATTATCTTTACAAAAGTTTAAGTGCAACAAAAATTATGATTTTTAAAAATTTATAAAATACTAAATGGTACAAAAAAATTTGACTATACAATAACTAATTTTTTAAATTCAATGGATTATGTACTAACAACAAAGTCAAGAGAGGTTTGAGGTCATATTTTATTGTCAAAAAGCAATATTGCTCTGGGAAATAACTTGAAAATATGTGTGTCTAAATGTTGACATTTTTTATTTATTATTGGTAAAATGAGATATCTATCCTAGGCTATAGATTTATGGTGTGGGCAGTATCCAGCCCACAAGAATGATCTGTTAATGTGAAAAAGCTACAGCGACATGACAGAATACTCAAGAGGAAAATTAAACACTGATAAGGGAACTGGCAGGAAGCTAGATGAAAATAAATAACTCTTCTCGCAGAACAAGAACAATTATAAAAAAAAATGTCACTTCATTTACATGTATAAAAATTACATTTTCTAAAATTGCTGCACTACTGTATTATGGATTATTTTTACTGTTGTATATATTCACAGATTTGCAGTAATAAATATTTCATGTCAACTTTTTATGCTTTATGGGACAAAGAATTAGTGTTGTTAATCATTACAGATCAATCATCCATTGTAATCAGCTGAATAATCTCTGTATTTTACATGGACAGCATCCTTTTTGCATACCTAGGAATGATTAAATTGCTTTATCTTCTGAAATTTAAGACCACATTTGTTGTCAGCCATACTGTTGGAAATTTGGTTGTATTAAATAAAGCATAGCAATATTAACTGAGAGCTGGAGTATTTTAGCTCAAAAAGGATAACAGTTTGAATAGCACAACTGCAATCATTTATACTCTAAATGGAAACTTGTAAATGAATGCGTGGTCATTTGACTTTTTGGACCAATCTTCAGTAATTAATGATTGATGGTCATAGAGATAGTTAAAAGATGTTAATAGCACAAGGATCTGTTTGTGTGTTTATTATTATACAGAAGAAATGAACATGGAAAAAGTATCAACACATAAAAATTACCCATTATACAGTACATTTTCAATCTCTTCGTCACACAGAATGTAATCAGATCCACCATAATTTTAACTTTTAACTTCAAAACATTATTTGGCAAAACCTGCATACACAGCGTCAATCAGGAACAACACCACCAATAACCTTGGACAATGCCCCAAACCAAGGGAGGTAACTTCAATTAAGGGGAAATAACTTGTCATTCCATTCTTTTGGCAAGGCAAGCATTGGTTTCCAAGCCACTAGGAAATTGTTGTCACAGCAGGTTCCTTCAAGGGCAAATTCTTTTGATATAAACGTCATGTGACTGGATATAATAAATAGGATTAACATGCTACAACTAAGTATACCTATATGATTTACATTAGTATACATGGCTTATGTCCATTACTTTTCAGTTTTAGCCGTGATTTAGGACGGTAATGCTCCAGGTAGTCCAGCTGTTTTGCATTGATGGCTCCTCGCCTCTTTCTATAAAATAAGGAAAACAATATATAGAATACAACTGAGATACAAGTATTAGGCACTACAGAAACTTGTAGACAGTATCTGAAATACAAGCATCTGACAGTTTCCTTTATACCAATGAAAACATTACCCAAACATAAAAATAAAAAACCATGCCATTTTTTTACAAGCACCAAGTTTGGCCTTTGCATTTTGCCAGGCATGTAACCTAAGTATGCTTTGTTGTGAAGAAGCACCAGCATCATATTATCAAAATATCATTTTAAGAAGTAGCCATATCACAATACAACTTTAGGCTCACAACAGCATCAATAGGTGTGACACTGCTGTTAGTTCCTGTTGAAAGCTGGTAACAGCATAATGTGCCAGCAGATCTGAATCAATGCTGTTTGTTCTACTTACGATTTCAATCAAACAATGCTGACCCTGACCTGATGGCACATTATGTGATTGCAGGTCTGGATTAATGTGGATTCCAAATGGATGCACCTTACACATGGATAAACATGGTGATGTCAATGACCAAGGAGACTAGGTGATAACGGAGCTGGAGGAAACTCTAGAACCTAGAGAGAAAACCAGCAAACTTTGCTATGCAACCATTTAACATTGCATATACCACTTGACCTCAAGCTTCTAGGTTTTCTAAAAGTGATCTTTAATTACCTGAAAGCACATTTAAGACATAATTAGTTATATCATGTCGAAGAAACAGGACCTAAGTGCCTTTCTCAATGATACAGACACAGCTGACACAGGTTGGCCTGGACAACTATCAAATAGTCTTCATGTATGCATTTCTTTTTCTTTGTATCAACATTATTGCATACAAATATCAGCTACACCATTCTTTCTCTGCATTTTTATTTTCAGTTACCTATACTTTTCCCTGTTTTTATCTTTATATTTATTTGAACACAACTTTTCAATGGCACCATCTAGATAGGATTTTACTCACATGCTGTTGAACCACATGCATACATAAAAACTTTGCATCATATGTGAAACTGTACTGGAAATATTACTGTAATTTAAGTGTAACAATTTTAAGTATTAAATTTAAGTCTAAAATGTTTAATTATTCCAACAAGGAACAAATAGCAAAGAAAACAACTGATAGTTTTCTCCTGTAAAAAGCATGCAAAAAATGCAAACATCATAGAATCGGGACATCCATTTCACAATGTTTTGGCTGTTTCAGTTTAACTTTTAATGGCACTTTAAAATATTACTAGCTACATCTTTCCTACCAAATGGAAGCCAGGAGCCTTTCCCATGGACACATCAAAGCAAACATGCCATTTTGGTCTGCACAATCAAACCCAATATCACTGAATAACATGATCCACGCTTTACCAACTAAGGTAACATGGTTCCGTATCATAATTTGCTATTGCATTTTGTGAAAGCAGAGCTGGGCCTTTCCTGTTCCTAGCTACAGTGCCTGCATAGTATGCTGGCAGAACATGGACTAAGACCATCATAAGACATGGAGATTAAAGTTTCAGTAAGTTCAACTTGACCAGGCCCATCCCTCAACTCCAATCTTGTCATTTTCAATCAATCAAAAGGTAATATCTGCTAAAGTCTGGTGTAACATTTTGACACCCTTAATGATTAGCAAAGATAGTCTAAACTTTTTAGGTACAACACGCAAGTTCAAGTTCAAAACATGGGAGGCCCAAGTGAACTTGAGATCAAGTGCCTAATCATCAAATGAAAAAGCAATTTATCAAGAAATCTGGATCAACAGGATGCTCCGTTTTAAAAAATGTACATATGTGAAACAAACAACCAATTCAATGCTTCTTTAATATTTGCATCCCCATCCATATTTGCAGGCACATCTGCATCATTTGTCCAATATTGAAAAACCCCTATCTAATTAGTCAAAGTATGTTCATCAGTTTTCTGAGACATTTTTGAACTTTACTAAGGCAGTCACACTTGATAGCAGAACATCATAATTTGAATAAATATGAAAGGCGTTCATGCTAGGATATTTTCTGTCAAAATTTTTTTATTAAGGTCTGTTTTGCAGTTTTTTAGAAGTTAAGGTTTTGTTTATTTTTAGGAACATTAGGCATTTGTAGGCATCAATAGTACCAGCTTAAAAACCCTTCATACCATAATGCTTTCTGTAAAAAACTGGATCACATTCTATTGAGAGGTCATACAGAAGCCATTTCAAGGATTTTTCAATTTTGTGTGTGTGTGTGTGATATGGATTTTTAATGTAGCTTTAACAATTTTTCAGTCATATCGCTATGATGTCTGCAGTGTGGCAGTTTATAGTGATGTCTTGCACCGGGGCATCATGCCACAGACATGTAGCATGATGTCCCATCACCCAGTCACATTATCCTGACACCAGGCTGACTAGTAGTCATCACTGACAGTAATTCAGTATCCTTTGTAAAATAGAAAATAAAAATAAACTTTAAATCCTCTTGCAAGAATAGTTTTGGTCAAATTTGGTTAATTTTTGCACAAGTTTTCTTCAAATGTTTTGGGTTTTTTCCTCTTTTTAGCAACAATCGCTATAATTTATGTGTGATGGGCACCATTTGTGTAAAAACTGAAAGCCCTTTATACCAGGATGCTTTTCATCAAACTTGACCAAATTCTGTTGAGCAGTTTTTGTCAAGTCATTCAAAGGTTTGTCTGTATTTAGGAATGGTAGCTTATTTAATGGCAAATCAGCATTAGTTGTAAAAAAAACTTGTAAGTCTTCTTTGCAAGGGTTCACTGTCAAATATTATCAAATTCTTTAGAAATTTTTTTATTAAAAAAATTTACAAGGGTTTTTTGAAATCTTTTTTTAGTAACAGCTGCCATATCTGATTGTGGATCTGCATCATTTTATGCCAGAAGATTTTCCATTTAGCTTGGTCAAATTCTTTTCAGCAGGTCTGGAAAAGCTGTTTAAAGATATTTCTATTCTTAATAATAGCAGTTATATATGAAGGTTGATCGGCATAACTTATACAATCATAAAAAAGCCTGAAAGGATGGCTTTGGTTAAATCTGATCAAGTCCTGTTCTGCATTATTTTAAAAAAAAAAGCTGTTAAAGGTTTTCTCTAATTTAGTAATGGTGGCCACGTTTGATGGCAGATTGTACAAATCTGAGTACTTTATAGCTGGATGATCTGTGCCAAATTTAGGACAAAAACAGTCCAGTACTTTTTAAAACATACCAACTGCTGATGGATGCAAGACAATTATGTGGAATAGCCATATGCTTAATTGGTCTTGAGTCCAGGCAAGCTAAAAATCATATGTGATACTTAGTGAATACCTACAGAATAAAAGTTCTGAAGCTTGCAAAGCAAAGGTAATCAGTAAAGTTCTATCATTCCAACCTGAATCCAATCAAAGTTGTAGACTTCAAACGAGACAGTTGCTCTATTGATTACTCCTAAAAAAAACTGTATAGACCCAGATCTGCTGGAGTATTGTGATGGCAGGTCTGGACCTGTGCAGTTTGCACTTGGACTTGACTTATAAGCTAGTATATATGACAAGTCTTCACTACCAGAAAAGGTTTCTCAAACTATGCAAAGTTTGCAGTGTTAAACTAGATAACCTGATAATAAATTTGTGTCTCAAATTGATGAACATTCCCATTTCCTTCCAACAGACACATCCATTAATGGTAAATACTATGCCATCAATAGTTGTGCACTGTGTAGCTGATATACAGTGGTATACATGGTATGTTACTTTTTTTCTAATTTTATTCCATAATGTATCAAAATCTACAAACAACATTATGGTATTTTATACTAACGTTCTAATTAGTTCAACTGCATCTTCAAATTTCATTCCACCTTCTATCAGTGCGAGGGCTACCAGGACAGGAGCTCTGTAAATTAAATCATACCTATTGTCACTTGCTGTGCATTACATGTTAAATTTCATGAATATGCCACAAAATAATTTCCCATACAAAGGAATATTAGTGCTTAAATGCAAATGATACAGGTTCATGTTAGTCATTTGTATGTCACCTATTCAACCAATGGACAAAGGAATGGAATTCATCATTCATGCTGTCCAATAAGTGTGGACTGTATTACCAGAATACCAATTTACCACAAGTCATTTTCTGGTGGTTTATACCACAGTTCTTTTTTCACTGTACCAGTAATTCTGTACATCCATCATTTAACAGCCACTTTTGCATAAAGCTGTTGCTTTTTACCTATCTGATTGAGTTTTGATGCAATGCTTCCAGTTTGTCATGGAGTGAATAACCTACAGCAAATTCTGATGGATGGTTCTTGTTTTACCCTGGATTGAGTGGGGGTCGGAGTGTCAAGATTTCAAACCATACAAGTTAGTCAAATTTTGTGTCAATTTGTTGAAACAACTGGGTCAATATTTCTTTTTATCTGACAAATGAGAAATTTGTGCACATCCCTGGCTGTCTCAGATGAATTCTCAACTTGAAGAATAAAACTGCAACTAATAATAATTCATAACCACTGAAGATTTAAGTAACTTCTAAGTATCATTTTATATCAATTCTTCACCTCTTACATTGACATGGATATCGATAAGGAAAAAATCTTGATGCATCAAGACATTGATTAATTGCATCACCTCGATTAATCATCATAGTAATTTGAGCTCTGTTAAACACTATTCTTTGACAAGGATTTCTTGCATTCTTTATAGATCAAACAAATATTTATGCTGATCAGAGACAGATGGGGCAGACTTGACTGACAACAGCCACACAAAAAAGGAAGACTCGCACTTGAAGTGAAATGTTTTTGCATTGAATTTGACATGAGTCTGGTGAATAAATCTTACATTTTTTCTGGGCAGCTGAATATGCATCATCAACCCCATGTGTCGGCAACAAAACAAACGAGTAGAGATATGTTTGTTAATAATCAAAGCAAGTAACATGAATAGTAATGAACCTGACAGGTGACCATGTAAATGCTCACAAGTGAACATACAATGACAAACAAATAACAAGAAAAATGTACTACAAAAATAACAAGAAAAACTGTTAAATAAAGGTTATGTGAACACCATCTGACTAGGGTGTGAACTTGCATACTGTGTTCCTGGACTGGATCTTTATTAACTTTACCTAATCTACATCTGTGATTTTCATAACCCAAATATAAAGATGTAACAGACATTCATAGCCACAGAAGAATAGTGTTATTTGATACATTTATCTTTTTATTAAAACAGAAACAAAACTACATATGAAATACAAAGGTAATTTTTAATTTTACCTGTATTTGCATCTGGAAATGCAAAAATGATAAATGCAAATATGAGAGTTACAAATGTACCTTCATAAAGTTCAGACTTCATCAATCATTTTTTATACTAGTTTTGTGTATATATTATGTACAGTAATTAAAACATAGACAATTTGAAAGCTGAGTGCAATTTTCATTTCTTTTCTCGAACAATTCAGTTCTTAAAGATCTTGTTGAGAACTTTAAGGGTTAATGATAGTATGTCAGTGTGAGAGTCTAGTGGGCAAGTAGAGAAGGGTCAGGCTGTTCCCTTAAAAACATTAGTCGGAATAGTACACAAATCTAAATTTACTGGTGCATTATGTCAGATTTGGGTTCATTTTGTCTGCAGTAAAGCAAGAATACAACAGATTGCAAAAATCAGTAATTTTATCATTTATTTTCATTCTCTTCTTCCTCCTTCCTCCCCTTCTCCTCTTGCATTTAGGGTAGACAATACCACAACCCTTCCACCCCAAGGGGCTCTATAAAGGCTCCAAAATCTGTTTCATCTGCTCTCCCCTTTTGAAAAATTGGATCAAATATGAGAACTATAAGATCAATTAAGTGATTCATGCAAACGTTTACAGATGGATGCATAGATGGACATGATCAATCACAATACACCTAATAAAAGTATGGCTATAATATGGTACTTGGCTGTTACCTTCCAAGTCCAGCAACACAATGAACAGCAACACAACAACCAGGCTCTTCTCGGAATCGTGTCTTTAATAAATTAAGCCAATCTTCTACAATGCTGGTTGGTGGAGGTGACCCATCATCAAACTGCCAGTCCTGTAACAAAACAGATTCATGATACAGTAATAGGTTATTTGATAAATGATGTGTAATGTATTACTGCTATTTGAATTAACTGAGTTATTCAAGCATTATTTTGTATGAAATAACCCTTTAATTAATTACAATTTCTGTGATTTTGGTCCAATTCAGTTCTGCTGTCTGAAACTTCTGACTATTGCAGCAGCAGCCTTGGTTTTGGCAATGTATCACATGGACAAAACTGACTGCGTATAATAAATCTATCTTCAATCAGCTATCAAAATTAATGGTCCACCATGAAATTTCATCAGATTTCCAACACCATGATGTATATGGTGATAAGATACAAGTATCTCACATATACACGTTGAAGAATACCATGATAGGATGTGATATAACTTAACTATGGATCCATCATAAAGGGCCTGCCAACTATAACTTGCCCAGCACGGCCTTGAACAAAGTGAATTAGCATCAAGGAACCGATGTTAAGTGAATGGGCATTCAGGGGTCCAAACTTCTTTAAATGATGTCATGGTGTGGTAGAAACAGTGTGTGTGTTTTGGATTTTTAACTTAAGCTTTAAACAAATTTCCGTCACATCACTATGATGTCTGCAGTGGGCCACTTTATAGCAATGTCTAGCACTGGGGCATCATGGCACAGACATGTAGCATCATGTTCCACCCAGTCACATTATCCTGACACCATGTCAACCAGTCCTAACACTAACTTCGTGATGCTGAGCACCAATCAAGACAGCTGCTAGTACCATTTTTATAAAATCTTTGGTATGACTCAGCTGGGGTTCGAAATTGTGACCTCTTGCATCCTAGTCAGATGCTCTAGCCACTATACCACCAGAGCAGAAAACTAAGCTCGTCCAAGGTCTTGACAATGTAAAGCCTCATCCTGAATGTGACTGAAAATCCTCACACCCGAGACAAGTTATGCTGTAGAAACCAAATCCTTAAGACAGGCAAGAAATGGTCACAAGTCCTTTAATTGATGTTGTGGAATGCAGAAACTGAATCTGTTCAAGATCTCATGAACATGAAGCTACATACACAATTTACTTCACCCCACAACTTCCAACCCAAGTCAAGACAGCAGATAACTGAAAGGGGGGAAGGGGGCTAACACCTACAAATGTCAAGGAATGTTGGAAATCGAGCTCACACAAGGTCTCATCAATACCGAGTTGCATGCCAAATCTGAAGCCTAAATTATCTTTGAAAGAGTTGAACTGTAGAAACGAAATGGTAATATGCCATCTAGGATCATAAGTCCTCTAAATAATCAGAGAGATGGCTGAAAATCTAATTCTTAAGATCTCACCACTGTATAGAACAACATACCAAATTTGGTTAAAAAAAACAATTCTGAGTCAATTTCTTTGGCATAAACCAGATCATTGATGGACATGCTTACTAAAATACTCGGCAAATTTCATCATAAAATGAGTCATCAGAACAACTGTATAAACTCACAATTCAGATCTAACTGCAAATAACTGACCCAGATCTGCCCACTCATTTACCAACTGCTAATCTGGATCTGTGAGATTTAATAAGTATATGGCATAAAAGGTCAGCATCAGACAAGTGGCAAATGTAATGCTGATGATGTTGAGGATGCGCCATAATGTGCGCCTGACATTCTGACAGGTAATCCATTAAGTACGTGAGTCCCTATCCTAGAGCAGATTACCAATCCATCACCTACCTGAGCTCCGACAGTAGAGTAGACTACGTTTTCAAGCTAAATAAGAAATTAAGCTGAGAAAACTTTGAATTACAGACATAAAACTTGGACACAAAAAAAAAAAAAAAAAATCAAGACTCTGATCTTGGCCTTGTTGAAGGACATCATTTCTATCAGGGAATCTACACTACATCAACCTGAAACTATTTAAAAAAACAAAAAGTTTTATCAAGTTTTCAGTCTTGGACCAGAAACAGGAACAAAAATTCAATTATCTGGGCTTTTTGGAAGTGATGATATTTCAACCCCAGATAATAATGAAAAACTAGGTATACAGTTAGGTGTATACTGTTTCTCACAATGAGTGAGAAGTTGAGTGACCTGTTTCATATTCATTCAACGTAAAAAAAAATCTGAAATGAGTGTCATTTTAGCAAGTTTCATAAAACTGAATGTCTAATAAACACGAGTTTTTAATTCTTTTTATCATCAAAACTCAATGCATTTCTGATGACTTTGTCATGTGATGCTGAAAGCCATCATGTTACAGTGTTGCACAAGACTCCTCAATGTGATAATAAGATACAAATAAATGTTTATGTTATCGATGAATCTGACCACAAAACAACAAGTGCCTTAAAAGCGGTGACTTCCACTTCATCTGTACTGTATTTTCATCTGATACCAAATAAATATTAAAATTTCAGAAAAGTCACCACCACACCGATTAAAAATGATTAAACACAACAGTTAACCAAGATATGATAAGAGTTTGGGTGGTTGGATGGTTTCAACAGCACTTAGGACACATTATTGGCTACATCATGCCAAGAAAACGGGAACAAAGTGCCTTTCCCAAGGACACACAAAGGGAGTCAACCAGGATAGGCCTATGTCGGTGCTGGACAAGCAATTCATCTATTACAATTACCTCATGCTCTACCAACTAAGCTAATGCAAGTGACCAATGGACAAGGATAATGCTTGTTGAGGGAAAAAATAAATCCATGTACATTACATGAAAGCTAAAACAGCAGAATATTTACTAATAAGTAGCAGGCATGGGCATGCATGCCAAGTCCATAATCAAAACATGGCAACTGTTACTTACAACACAGCCACTGCCCTTGTACTACATCTCACTATGCACTAATGTGGCTCATCATAAATGTATGGATCATACTTTTATTTTAATTTAGTTTCCATTTTAAATACATGATCTTTCAGAGACAAAAACACTCTCTCTTTCTCTCTCTCTCTCTCTCTCTCTCTCTCTCTTTTCACCCATCCCTCTATGGTTCTTGGGTGCGACTAGAATCTATCTATCAATGCCTAACTACAAACAACTGCACAAATGTCAGACAAATTGTACATCAACATTAAACTTCTGACATTTACTCCTGGGAGCCGAAGTCCTGACCACTGTTACCCTGGGAAATAAGGCAACTGGGATACACCTGCAGGATCACATGACCTTTAGCACTGGTTTACATGGAGTCCACATGTACATTATACTGTGTCATATATACCTGCAGTATTAATCATATTTTGGTCATTAACTTATTTTATAAAACAAACTGGTAAGCAATCAAAACATTGCTCATATTTTGATCATTTAAAAAATCTGAGTCATATATATATATATATATATATATATATATATATATATATATATTCTTTCTGAAACTAGAAATGTGTTAATGGAACATGGACGTGTCTCAGATATGACCTAAACACAAAACACAACATAAGATCTAAGAGACAGACACATGGATAGGCAGGATAAACTCATCCCTTCCAGTCATGGTACAAGGCAGAGACAATTTTTGTATTAATCCTGCTAATCAATGAATTACCTTGTACCATCTTATTAGCAGACATCATCGAGTCCATCATACTCTAGCTCTATACTCTTCACCAACTTGTTTGAAAATGTCAATATTTTTATTCTATATATCACAGTATCATGCAAAACATGCTTTTCCAGACAGCAAGAAAGTGAGAAAATACTTGAATGTTAATTTATTACAAGTGCTGCACTTTAATAAGTGAATTTAAAGTGAAGATAAGAATGTAATTTACAGATAAAACAAAGCACGCATACAACAAAAGATACATCAACATTTATGCCAGGTCTGCAATTTATAGATGATCATATAAAAAAAATCATATCTGTTCATGACAATCATATTTCTCCTTACAATAACTCAAGCTACTTGTTGGGCTCACCACAGCAGATCTCCAACCTTTCTTATTTTAATTCAACCACCACTACCCTCTCCTTTTGCAACAATTTTTGTGACTTGTAACCCACCCACCCACCCACCATTCACCTCATCTTTTGGGTCATGCCCCAGGGTTTGTAACCCCAAATCCTTGACATATACTCTAAACTCAAGTTTCTTTGTTGCATACCAGTACTGAGAGATTTCACTGTCACTTCAAATAAAAAAAATTTAAGAAACCAACTATCAATGGTACTTTTATGGAAACAACAGGATTCCTTTGTAAAATTTATGAATTTAAGTACAGAGAAACAACTTGTATACTGCAAAACCACAGCAACTGGTGCTCATGATATCAAACCAGTTCATGGTTTTATGTACCCCCCACCCCCATGATTCTGTGTATAAAGTATGATTTCAAATAAATATTCAAAAAAGTTCACTTTCCTTATAGTGTTTGTACAATTCTCTCCCTAGACATACAACCCATCACCCAAGATCATTGACAATAGACTTAGAAAATATATCTCTGATATATCCCTCTTGTATGAAGTTACCTCTTAAGCTATCTATACATAAAGTTGGTTGAAATTCCACGCAGCAGTTTTGGGGAGTTATGGGCAGACAGGATATCACAGTATCTCCTGCTAAAGCATGAGTGGTATAGACATATCCAAACATTAAAGGCAAAAGAGAATTAATGGATTCTCTGTACACTATGACCTTCAGTACTAATATACTCACCCATAAATTGAGCCAAATTGCAAATTATGAATACCAAAAGATCTGGGTCTATGTTGTTTGCAGTTAGACTTATGAGCATACATGGTATCAAGACTAATTCAGTCTACAGCTTGACCTAGATATACAACACAATTTTATAATAAATTGTAATATTCCTTTTAACTAGTCACCAAAGTAAACATTATTGCCCTTCCATTGGACTGCACACATTTGGGGAATTCCCCAAGACAAACATTCATTTAAGCTTCCTACAAACTATTACAATTATCTTGAATGTGTATCCTGTATGACAGCCTTGACAGGATCACTCCATTAAACATTTCACAATTAAGACAATGGAGGCTGTGCCCCAAGTATGACTGTAACTGAGACAAAATCAAAATCTTATTTTTCATCAACTAAATCATGCACATACAATACGGAAAACTAAACTTCAAATGGTAAAACACAGCAAAAAATACCCTAAAGGCAAGTCACAACGCAAGTACATACAATGCTAAAGCAAACGCTACTCAAACAGTGCAACAATAGTCAATGAAAACATTTGGGAGTTCCACAGACCTTAGTTATCTCACATTTTATTACACTATACAATGCATGCACACCAAGTTATCAAAACAATTTTCAGCAAATGTGGGAAGTGAAAAACATACAATTCATCTATTACATCAAGCAATTCCCATTCTAATTTTGGGTAAATAGATATGCTACTTCCTGAACTTGACCTTGAACCCCAAGGGCATGTGGACAACTACAAAACCATTCATATCCCCAAGCAAATCTGACAAAAATCTCTTGAATGCAAACTGGAGTACAATAAGTAGCAAGAATTAGATCTTCTTTCTTAGATTATATATTTATGATCCTTGTCTCTGTATAAAATGACAAGTTATTGATATAAGCAGTAGTGTTCCCTTCATCTCTTCAAGCCCTCAAAGACTTGACTATAATTAACTAATAAAATGACCCTAGTCCAACCCTGAAAGTATATACACTTACACAGCATTACAAAGGTATTTAATTTGCCATCAGTATGGGTTCCTGGGTCTGTCCTTAGCCCCATTAAATCAGGCTCAACTGAGATCTCCCACAAGAGTTGCAGCCAGCTCAGTTGTTACAGCATTATCCAAGTGACCAGAAGGTTACAGATTCGAGTCCCACCATCAAATTTCTCTGCATATTTTTTAAGGTCAACAAACAAAATCTTGTCTGAAAGCCTTTTTTAGTCTGGTTGCTTTTTTGGAAAATAATGGTAAAATTATGGTAAGCAGTTTTTTGAGACATCGCTTAAAGCTGTTTCTTATTTTAGCAACAATGGCAAAATCTGATGGCAGATCAGTATCATTTGAACAGATATGAATAAACTTAAGTCAAGATGCTTTCTTTAAATTTGGTCAATTTCTGTTGAGCCATTTTTGAAAAGTTGTAAATAGCATTCCTGAACAAAGTATGCAAAATGGACAATGGATGACAAAGAACCATACACCTGTACCATAAACTCAAGGTGCACAGTATACAGTGGTATATTTTCCTGGTTTTGTGTACCACTACTTTTTCACTGTACTGGTAGTAAGATGGTTTCTATCAGCAAGGAATGTACTGAAAATCCTGAGTAATTCTGTTATGATTTTAACAATATTAACAGCATGCTTTCATGACAAAATAAATAACAAAAATAATATTTTGTTCTTACCATTTTATTTTCCACAAATTTTAAATACCTGAATACTACAAATATAATTATATTTATGATCATTTATACATATATCTGATCATTTATACATATATCTGACATGTGCCACTTACGCTAATGTGGTCACCAAATGTCTGCATGCATTTTTCATAAACCACACTCTTCTTAGTTTTATAATATTTGGTTAAATGACAACAAGAGCCATTTTCATTTAACAGTGTTTATTTTGAAGCATGGAAGACCAACACCAACCAGTAGTCGCGGGATCTACAGTAGTCTACCTAAAGTCATTCAAGATCTATTTGCTTATTTCGCTACTGATGTGGGGAGGAGTGGGCTCAGAGGGGTGTGGAGGGAATGGAATATAGCGTGAAACAAATACACTTGTTCTGACTTTTAGAAAAAGAACAAATAAATCTAGATGTGAATAGAGGCCATTATAGTTTATTTTCCAATTTGTCTTAAATGGTCAGTCTCTACTTGGGAAAATAAAAAACAATTATATTTAGTTTTCCATATAATACTAGAAACCAGTTTTAATATGAAAACTTAATATCAATGTGGTTTTTTTTCTCATTCCAAATTTGTTTTTCCCAAAGTAACATCTTGTTTAGATTTAAAGTTTTGTTAAGGGCATTTTCATTTGACAGTTAAAATGCATTTTTTAACATCAAGCATGACAATGAACAGTAGTTAGTAGGAACTGTTATGACTGAACAATCTTGACTTCAGGCAGGAGGCTGAATCCAAAGTAAGAATGCCATTCCATGCCTGGCGACAGCATGTAGATTCGCAAATGTGATGACAGAAAGTACCATATATGCTCACTTAAAAGATGAGCCCAACTGCAAACTGCAAAGACCCAAACCTGCCACCACAATGTACTGGCAGATCTGGGTCTGTGCAGCTTGTAAGGAGTGATCAGTAGAACAAATGAAATAGACAATAATCTGCTGACTGCTATGGCAGGTCAAAATCTTTGGAGTCTGACTTATAAGCGATTATATACGGCAACTTATTTTCACTGAAATCACTTTTATGGCATGAATGGCCACTGACAGAGTGCAACAGTCTATACAGTAAACACAATTCCACACATGAAAAAATTGCCAAACTCTCTGATAAACAACGTTTCATAGTTAAGTGCAAAGCTACAGAAGAACCTTTTTTGTTGCTTAGTTCATTTATCTTCCCTTTTTATTTTAATATACAATTCCCATTAATCTTGTACAATAAACTCTGAAAAGAATTATAAATTGCATCTCATAATGTTCTGGTGTTCTTAATTGTACATGCACAGTGTAGATGGTATGGCATTTATTTGTAATCTATTTTTCATTTAATGTTTTACTGCTTTCAATAATTTCTTCAAAGTGGGTCTTGGAAAAAGTATGAAAATAAAATAGAAATTGCGACAGATTAATAACCAGTATACAAAGAAGTTTTATGAAATACAATTTATTGAACATCGAAGTTACCACCTGGTGTAGAACAGTATGCAAATTTCTGCATATGTACATGATAACAGGCTCAAGTACATGTAACAATCAACACGGTTGCAGGTTGTAGCTAGGCAATTTTCTGATCTATGCTTGTCATGGACAGGGTTAGGAAGATATCCAAGAAATATAAAACCTCACTTCTTTTTCTGTTATGTGTGTTCATCTGTACCTAGATAGGCCACTGATAAATACCACAAGAAATGTTGCCTCATATTGTTTTTACAGGTAATGGTAATAAAGGGACAACTGCCATGGTCAGGTTTATGGCATCGTTGCTAGCCAAGGTTCTGATAAGCCTATCTACACCTTGGCATACTGAGTAGATATTTCTGTGCTTCGGGTCTGTGAATTTCATTGGATGCAGCGGCAAGCCACCGCATCCAATCAAAATTAAATTGTTCAAACCTGAACACTGTTCCTATGTGATCGAGACAAGGGGAGCACACAACTTGAAATGACTGAGAAATAAGCAGATTTCCAGTGCTGGTCCATGTTTGCACAAATACCTTTCACTCAAATAGACCTGTAATGGCTTCCCTCTGGTACGTAGTCATACTTTCAAGGTTAAACTTACAAAGTATCCTTTTTAGGTGAATCGCCACCAGCGTTGTCAGCCGATGTACAATGCACCATGCTATTGGCTAGACAGCATTACATACTAAGGAAGGCAACACATGAAATCCAATAGATGTCGCTAGGACAAAGCACCGATATAGCTGTTTGATCTGCCAAGGTGTAGATAGGGTTATCGGAACCTTGGCTAGCGAAGATGGGTTTATTGCATCATTTCTTTAGTGTGATGACTCACTGAGCGAATACAATAAAATCAATGAGGGTCCCATAAACTCCTATGTGTGTGCACTAATATCCCTTACGAATTTCCATTAAATCGAGTGGATTTCCACTAGACTTGAGGGAAATCCACCAGCCTTAGTGGAGCTACACTACTCATAGTGGACATTCAGTACCTTGACCTTATCCACCTCCACCAGATTGAGTGGGCAATCTGTAATCCACAATGTGTGTACTGTACATGTAAAATACATTATGAATGCAATATGCACTATGACATGTAAAAATGTGTCTAATGAAATTGAGTCTGCTTCCTCCAATTCTTTCTGCAATGAATGTGTCCTTCATATATGTTTCAACAATACCAATTACATACATAAACCATGCTGTAAAATCTTCTCTTGTAAAGCTGATGATATTATTCTTGCTTTTAGTGTGAAATATTGTAAAATCTAGTTTTACTTTTTTTAAGCGATTCTTATTATTCTACATGTTTCATCTGGCAACTTGCATTTTCTCTACATCATAACATGGCAACCAATTACCAGCCTTCACTATCAATACTGCATACAATCATATTCAAGTAAAATCAATAATAAATAAGTATTTTGTCCCTGGCCCCTTCTTTTAATCAGCTATGCAATCAAGATATTCATTTCAAACAAAATTAGCATTTCACCATCAAGGAGAAACAGTATAAATCCCAAGGGAAAGGATATTGCTCATCCTACAGCTCTGCTGGATGGGTTTCCAATTTAGAATTCTACTTTAGTTTCTTACTGAAATCCCTGTGGGACATTAAATTCATCATAAAAAACATATTTTATTTTATTCGAGTCTGAATTTCCAGCAATTTTCTAAAGGTTTACACACGTTGATAAGACAAAAAAATCCAAGGTTTCCTAGGGTAGGTAGTTTGTTTTTTAAAACATACAATGTACTGGATGCTTCAAGTACTGAGCTAAACCAGTTCAATTATATAAACAAGTACATTTTGGGAATTTTTATTTTTTTATTAAAACATTTTACTGGGTAGATAAAAGAATTTGGGTAGGCAGCGAAAACTGGGACAGTTTGCCGACCAGAAACAAATTTTTTTGCATCGGCCCAACTTGTTCTCAATTGTACAATGTCACTTATTTGTATGTGCACTTCTCCTACCCCCACTGCCATCCACATAGCATACATTTGGGAAGAACCAAAATACAACTCTGGAAGGTTGGCAGGTATGAAGCTCACTTAAAAGACTTGTGATCAGGTGTGATAGAAAAAAATTGTTTCTAATCTTTTTGCCCCCAAAAATGGGCATAGGCTTTGTTCCCAATTATCCTAGAGGGCTTCAAGCCCAGCCCCTCCTAGATGAATGGATTAGGTATTTTCATGAAGTAATGTAGCTGAGGTAGTTGTGTGTGTGTGTGATTTGGATTTTTAATGTAGCTTCAACAATTTTCCAGTCATACTGCTATGATGTCTGCAGTGTGGCAGTTTATAGTGATGTCTTGCACTGGGGCATCATGCCACAAACATGTAGCATGGTGTCCCACCCAGTTATATTTTTATCCTAATACCAGGCGGACCAGTCCTAACACTAACCTCTTAATGCTGAGCGCCTAGCAAGGCAGCTGTTAGTACCATTTTCGTAAGTCTTTGTATGACTTGGCCTGGGTTCAAACCCGCGACCTCCCACATTTAAGGCCAATGCTCTAACCATTAGGCTACAGGAGCGGTATGCTTAAGTATTTAACATAAGGAAATGTGGAGGAGTAATTAAAATCTCTTGGTATTGTAAAATCATCAAATTACACCTCAACTCTCATTTAACTGCACTAAATAACTACCAGTGTTATCAAAATTATGCTTACATAAGTTGAGGTCACTTGACATGTTTTAGAACAACAAGACACATCAGGCAAAAACAGTCCAGACTTCTGTGGGAGTATCTAGTACAACATTTTGTTGGCATTTACACAATCAGCTTTGGTCAGCTATTAGATACCCAAAATTCCTCCAAGCACAAATGAACAATGACACCATTTCAATACTGCAAATTCACGATTTTTTTCCCCAGTAAAAACATATACACTGTACTGGGATTTTGTGTCTGCTGCAAACGATGAAATTTAAGACCCAATGAACAAAGATGAAGATGAGTATTTGCACATATTATGCAACAAAATGAGTTGAAATGCATAAAAGTGTTTTTCATGAAATTAAATTAAGCATATAGTCAAGAGCTATCAGCTTATTTGTAAGCACAGTTAGAGTTATAATATGGCGCATAGGATAAATATAAACTGCTATCGCAACAAGCTCTGGGGTTCAGTCCATGTTTAAAAATAGTAGCCTTCAGAGCTATGAAAAATATTTTGCTTCGAATGAGTAAAGCATTAATCATCTGTTAATTAAGGAGTATTCATCAATTATCCACATGTTCTGTATACTCCAGATGAAATGTTCCCCATGAGCTCTGTGTTTGCTACATACAGGACTTTGCTTGTTGTACTCCATTAGACATGAAAAAGTATTAGTCTGCAGAAAGAAAAAGATCTTTGATTTATATTTTAATAAAAACAACAACTGATACTATATGAGAATGAAAATAATGACTACCGCAACATGGAAGTAGAAAAGTCTGCTACCTGCTACATTTTTAACTGTAACCTTATCTAGATAAGGCATAATTTATGTACCATTTTAGGGATGCTTTTTGTAACCTGCAACAGTAGAAAGGGTATTTAAAGACCAAGTTTGATGCCCACCACCCCCAATTATGATTTTTCAAGACAGGTGATACATCATTACAGATCTCAACATAATATAATCAGTATGTGCTTTGAGAATCTGGTCTCTCAAGACATGTAGCGCTTTGGAGTTGTGGTCCTTTAGGTGTGTTTTGCCATATTCCTTGTTTAATTCTAATCCTGATTAAAGAGAACAAAATTTACGGTTAGTTTAGGCCAAGAAAAAAAAAAAAAAACGCAAATTTCTGATTGCACTAGCTTTAAAATTAGGACTGGCCCTTTTTTTTTTTAAACAAAAAATAAATGTGTATTAAATGTGAATTTTTTTAAACCATGGGGGAAAAAGTGCTAGGGTTGGCAATGAGAAACTGGGACAGTTGGCCAACTGGCATCACACACTGGGAGGGGGGAGGCCCTTATGTAGCCACAGG
Source organism: Megalonaias nervosa (assembly GCA_016617855.1). Lineage (NCBI taxonomy): Eukaryota > Metazoa > Mollusca > Bivalvia > Unionida > Unionidae > Megalonaias > Megalonaias nervosa. The sequence continues at coordinate 66,357 of JAECUM010093286.1, forward strand.
TGGAAGTCTGTGTAGATTTCATTGGTTTCCAGTTAATGGACATAAGCTGCTCTTATTAAATCTCCCATATTTATCCTGCCTACAATGATCAGATGACTAATTCCTACTGATACTAAAGTAATTCCAACTACTGATGACATTTTATGGGGAAATGAAAATAAATACCTATAACAGGAGATGGGGTTTTAATTCAGGTTAACAAGTTATTTCTCTACTATTTATTAAAAGCAACCTTGCCGAATTTATCCACATGTAAACAAGTCTGAACTTTGAAATACCTCAAGCCAATGACATGAAGAAAAATAAAACCACCACCACAACAAACATGACAAATAGCCATCATTCAAACCATTTATAGGTCAAATATGCAAGTTCAGAAAGTAAACCTTTCACCAGAGGCAGCAGTCAGCACATCAGATAAATACACGCTACCAACATGTACCAGTGTGATGGGTTTATGGATGTGAAAAGGCATAACAATGATATTATTTGTACCAACCAGGGTTGGAGTTTGGGGATCAAAGATGTGGTAATGTAAATTCAATGTATACTGCATGTTCTGCTTAGAACAGCACTTAAATCAACTGAATTATGCCCAACTTCTCCAAATCCAGAGTTGTTTTTCAACTGGCCAATAAGTTCAGAATAGATTAAATATTTAAGTTTGTAAAAACTGTATGGATGGCAGAACTTCTTTACTTCCTTTCTTCAAGTACAATTGTATCAGGTCTATATTCAGAATGTGTAATTGCAAAATTTGCTGCTTTCGAAGCTAATCATGCTGCAAAATTGAACAAATGTGCAAAATCCATGCATTGTTTTCAAACCCTGCCTCAATTTCTTTAGTAAATTAAGCTGCATTTAGGAAGAACCATATTTCTTCAAATGGCAGAGGAGACCCTAAATATTCATTTATGGAACAGGTCATGCTGATTTGACCACCCATTGATGATTAGTGATAAGATTTTCAAGATGGTCATTGTGGCAGCCATTGACTATGGCCAAAAAAGGCACCATTCAGGACCAGCTAAACCAAAGGTTCTCAAAGTATGGTATACCAAACATTGGTGGTCTGTGAATGCCATTCAGGTTGTCCACGGAAAAGTTAATTAACAATCAACATTAGAAAAGATCATTAAGTGGCCAGTCGAGACCTACAGCAATATTCAAGCAGTCCGCAATAAAAAAAGACTTGATAACCACTGAATTAGACCATGGCATGTGTGTGTTTATAGTTTCATGACAGTCCTCTGATACACCTGAAATAAGCTGTGCTATGTTATCTGATCCTGCTCTCATTTAACTTTAATGCTCGGTCATCATCTACCAGCATTTTACTACAATATTTTCCATTTTTCTTGTGAATAATTTTTAATATTAAGAATTCATTGATTAAGTGACAATTATGTATTTAATTAAATTTTAATCTGTTTTGTCATTAATTCAACCTAAAATAAATTAAATCTTCATGGCTGTAGATGTGCCTTTAACCTGAAAAATACATTACACTAGTGGTTGACAAAGAGTTCACATTGTAACCTGGGAGACTACTACAAACCTTTTAATGTTTTAACTGCCAAATACATTGTTTAAATTGGATGTTAATTAAAATTGAATAGTTTTTACCACCTTTAGCATCTATGACCATTGCAGTGCCAAACACAAGCATGGATGAGCAAGTACTAAAGAAAAGTAGGAGTCATATTTTTTCGTTTTTTTTTTCCTGTATGCAAAAGCATGTCACTGGGATCATGATTAAGGGATCATAGACAAAAAAGTTGTGGGGAAATCTGTAAGTGTCAATGAACTGTATTTTGTATAGGGTATGAATTTTTGTTACAGACCTTCAATATCAGGACCCAATGAAAAATCGAGACAGATCTGCAGCATTTATTTGTTTGAACCAGCATGCTGCCACCCATTATTTTTTTAATCTTCTCTTAAGGTTTCATGGTAATTTAGGTTATTTGTGCAACAAATTGTCACTATTTATGTCGCCATCTTTAAATAAAGTCATCAGTATTTCAGGGATTGTGTTTCGTAAAATGCATGAGCTGCGAATAGCTCTCCCGGTGGTGCTGAGAAGAGTTCTTCACTCTCCTGAAATATTTATGACATCGTTTACGGCACATCATTTATGGCAGATAAAGTCATATAACAAAATGGTGGAATCTGTAAACATATCAGCATTTGTGAAAGTTAACGGTCATGAAATCTGGAACAAAAATTGAGAAATTCGCTCAGAAAACATCTGCAAATTTTTGTTTTGAACAATAAGATTGAGGAGAGCGATGGATCACTCCTCTGGAAGCAATTTTATGAGTGTGATAGCCTGCAAGAGTGCTCACGCTCCTCACAACACAAGCCCTGATATTCATTATTACCATTATTATTATTATTATTATTATTATCCTCTGTCACAAGAAAACTGCCTCTGTAGCACTCAAAGAAGACCAAAGTAAATAAAGATGGTTCTCCTTGATCTTTGACTAAATGTACCCAAGAGCTCATCTTGATCTTTGACTAAATGTACCCAAGAGCTCATATCCTTTATCTTTGACTAAATGTACCCAAGAGCTCATATCCTTGATCTTTGACTAAATGTACCCAAGAGCTCATATCCTTTATCTTTGACTAAATGTACCCAAGAGCTCATCTCCCTGATCTTTGACTAAATGAACCCAAGAGCTCATCTCTTTGATCTTTGACTAAATGTACCCAGGAGCTCATCTCCTTGATCTTTGACTAAATGTACCCAAGAGCTCATCTCCTTGACCTTTGACTAAATGTACCCAAGAGCTCATCTTGATCTTTGACTAAATGTACCCAAGAGCTCATCTCCTTGATCTTTGACTAAATGTACCCAAGAGCTCATCTCCTTGATCTAAAACTGTATGTACCCAAGAGCTCATGTCCCAATAAAGTGCACACCCAGCATATGAGGGGTGGGTGGGAGTAGAATCTAGTGTCCAAAATACAATTCTAGAAGAATCATTACTCCACCATCAGGAATTAAACATCTTGTATGGAAAGATGATAATGAAATGCATATGAATTTTTTTAAAACAACAACAAAGGCATGAATATTTGGAACCTATTGGGTGTTGTTTTTTTTTCTAAATGACCCAACTTCTCGATCCAATTATGGGCTCTTGGAATGCTATCTTAACTTCCAAAATGAACTATGAAAACTACTGGCTGGGACTTTATTCCGACAGTAAAATCAAAGAATTGACTTAATCACACTGAATATTCGAGTCAATCAAGGCAAAGTTGAATATGACTGACAGTCTGATATAAATGAAATTAATATGTATACTGTACCTAAAGGAAATGACTGAACTGTAATTAATGACCAGGATAATGCAAACACTGCCATAGCATCGATATCTATGACAGAAATAGTGGCTTTACCACTCAAGCTTAAAGAATACATGAAAAAATACAGCAACAAGATTGAATATCTTTTCAGCATTATAGCAATTTGAAAGAAATAACCCATGGTGGAGTCCTCTGTTGGGATTAAGCTATTTCTTATAAGGCCAAAAAAAGTGGTTCCTGTTGGCTGATTACGTTTTTTTGTTGCTGACCCTAGCACTTTTTCCCCCCAATGGCTTAATTAAAAAAACAAAGAAAATTAAAATTTTTAAAATTCCTGAAAATGATTTGTGCATCTCACTGAACAAGTTTTGTCTAGCACTTGAAGCACTTAGTATATTACACAGATATATATGCATAGCTGCCAACCCTCCAGACTTGCAATTAGTGAAAATAGGGATAAAAATTAGTGACTTTTGACATGAATTCATGAAGCGATCTTTGTGTCCGGGAATATTTGTCGGAATAAATGTTTAGCATGGGATCCTGCTGATAAAGGTAGACTGTGTTCAACAAGAAAACTCACAATGTTTCAGCGTTGGTAGCTTGCAGGTCTTCCGTCGATGGCTTAAAATATTCCAGAACTGAAATCTGCTGGAGTTCTTAATTTTCCCAACCTCTATGTGCTTTTTGCCACCAATGTGCTTCCTCACATCATCTCTGCCACCATGCCCAATGATAAAATTCGTGGCACACTGTGTGCAAAAAGCATGAAGTATATTGGTGTTTGATGGCTGAATGCACAGCCAATTTTTGGTATATTCCAAACTTAAATTGACTTTTTGTGCAATACATTTATTTTTCCTTGGTGGTGAAGACAATTTCAATATCAATGCCGAACGGTAATTCAAATCACTGTTGGGGGCGCATGCATGGAGCAAAATTCCAGTTAGGCCCCCGTTTCTCTCAAAAGCATTTGTAAAACTACTCTTACACATATAGATTAAAATATGCTAAAATGCTTGCTACTGGGCCAACTGTATCAATCGGCTATAGTTCTACTAATATTGCGACCAGCAGTACCTGACCGCTTCGGCAACTGCCGATATCACAACTAGCACTTAATGGGAAATCGGTTATTTTATTAAAGATTTAAAATAATTGAGAATTGGGGAATGCATGATTTTTTTTGCATGCGGTGTGAATCGCTGAAAAGTCATAAATTCATGCCAAACTCATGACGGTTGGCACTTATGTATATGAATTATGTTCAAAAAAAAAAAGAAAAGAAACCTACCTACCCTTATCTTAAAACCAGTGCAAAAGGAAACATTTATTTTTGGCCTGTTCTTATTTTGAACATTAATAGGAGAAATTTCTACAATAGTTGAGCAATGTACAGAAAGGCTAGTATAAAATTAATGTATTGGAAATGAACTTGATATAAATATTCATAACTCTGGCGGGGCTTCGAGTGGCTGAGTGGTCTAAAGCGCTCACTGTTACGGATCACTGCCATCTCACCTCTGTGTGGGTTCAAGTCTCAGATTCAGCCAATGTGGGTATGTGAGAAAGCTTGCCAGTAGCTTCTCATGGGTCGGTGGTTCTTTCCGGGGTTTTCCCTGAGTTCTTCCTCCACCATTTATACTGGCCGCCATGTATAGCCTATCTTGTGCTGAAAAATGGCATTAAACCCTACAACAACATAACTCTGGCACTGCAAAAATTATGATATTTACAGTGCCAGTAAATGATGAACTGGCAGGGACTCCAAAAAGTGAAAAAGGTCCTCATAGATTTGACTCGTGGGGCCTTGTCTTGGAAAACAGGAGAAAACACTGTTCTTATCAGGTTCTGCAATGATTTAATAAGATGGTTTTGTACAGAATGCAAATTCCTGCGTAAAGACAAATACTAAATCTATTAAAACTGCAGGCAGCAAGTGATGACTGAGCTTCAGAAAATATATTGCCTTTATTCCCCTATTTCATGCTAAAAACAAATTGGGTCAGTCGGTCACAACAAGATTACTTTTATTCCTTTTTTTTTGTCTTTTCCAATGCACTTCCTGAAAGTGAACCACACTTGCATGACCTAATTGTGTTCCTTATATCCATGACAAATACAGATATGTTTGGGGTTGGGCCATTGGATTCATTTAATAAGAAAGGTGTCCAAGTTGTTTGCAACTAGACTCAACTTCTAAGCTAAGTGAGAAAATATGGTACCAAACAACACTTTTCACTGAGGAAAATTATGATACTGAATACAAGTATATATATTTTGTAACAATGACAAAAATCTGCGTAAAACCAACTGTCTGAACTGAACATGCAAAACAAATGACACAGATTCAGGGAACTGCATGCAAAAAGAACTTGTATTACTGACATACTAGTTATAAATAAAAATGTAATTGTAATGATAATTCTACACAGAAACTTTATCTGAATTCACTTTATCTGTGGACATTTTGTTTGCCTTTATGTAAGTATGAGATCATAATCTACTGAACCAAAATTTTGAGCAACTTCCATCTTGTTGTTGGAATTTCACCCTTTCTGATCACTTTCTTGTAAATACTTTCTGCAACCCTTTCTGTCGACTAAAATGTAAAGCAATTTGGAACCAAAACAATATATACTGGCTTATAAGTTAGGTCTGAATGCAAACATAGACCCAGATCTGTCACCATAAAGTTCTGGCATATCAGAGTCTGTTGTTCTACTGCTGACTCCTAACAAACTGTACAGACCCTAATTTGCTGGCACATTTTGAGATGGCAAATATGAGTCTATGCAGTTTGCAACTTACGGTAATAGGACCTAAGACTTCAGCAGGTCTATAACCAACTCTTGCGTGATATTCAGTTATTGATCTATTGAGCATATGTATACACACCAATTGTCTGAACTGAAAAGAAAAAAATATCTCATCTGACAGATGAAACCATTCTTCACTAACATCCATAAAATTCCATGGATCACAGCTGAGTAGACGGAATCCTGAAACCAGGTATCACTGAGAAATTTGGGTTGGCACCAATATCACCACACTGTCTACTTGGGAACAAATATGACAAAGCTGTCTACAAGAAGTGAAAATTATTGTCCGCCACTATTTTGATAAAACAAATAACTGAGGCTGCAACATGAGAAATTCCCAAACTGTTGATAATATTGTTACCTGGCTTCCTTTCAACAACTTTTGCATTTGACAGTGTTCCAGCAAGTAATTTTTTTAAGCATGTGTATTTGCACATGTGTATGCATGTGTGATAAGGGGACTCGACTATTATATCATATCTTTTTGTTTGGTAGTGATTTTGTCCTTTTTTAATATTTTATTTCAGCCGCATAATCTCGAGCAACACTTTAAAAAAAAAAAAAAAATCAAAATTAGGAATGTATTTTTATTGGGACTTTTTACACACAGACATGGATGCTCTTTCACATAATTACATCCCCTTGCTCTCTCAAGACACAAGTGACTCCCCTTTCACACACGAACATACAAATTTCTATGTGAAACTGCTTGAATAACATTCAAGTCTTGGGTTTTAAAAATGTAAAAGCTTTTTTTACATTTATTTAGGGAAAATACTGTTAATACTTGTTTACAAGCCTAGCTGCAAAAAAAATGATCCTGATCTGTGGTCACATAATTGCAGATCAGGGTCCATGTTGTTTGTACTGATTACTCCTTAAAAAACTGCACAGATCCAGATCTCCTGGCCCATTATTCAACTGCAGATATGGTCCGGGCAGTTTGCAGTTGGACTTGTTATAAAGGACAGGTACATACCACTCCCTTGACAACTCGTGCCCAGATAACTCATGGGGTCAGGCTTTGATTCCATTTTTATAACATGAAAATACAATAAAAATTGGCCCCTATTTGTTGAAGGTGATGAGAATCATGGCTAAAACTGTTATGTGAAACCTTGTTATAATACTTGTTTTATATTCTAAAACGGTGGCTATTACATGCAAATTTGAATCTGCATCATAAATTCTCAACTTTTAATAAGTCATGTTTTGTTAAATTTTCTATCCAAACAACATTCTCAATCTACTCTAAATAACAATATTTGACAAAATTTTGATCAAAAAACACGTCACTAATACCTGCTGGTGGCAACACTTTAATAAATAAATACCATTTCATTAAGTTGTATCATGTGAAATTTGTGTTTTAGTTCAAGCTTTTAATTCGGTTTCAGTGTAAACCACATTAATGCAGTATGCCCTCTTGTATTCAAATATGAAAAATGTCAATCTATTATCACAGCATTGTCCACAAGCATTTCTCTGAGAACTTAAACTTAAGTGCCAAAGTGTTTTTTCTTCTCAGACCTGCTTTTTACTAACAAAAATCAAATATAGAACATGGAAAAAAAAAAGTTAAAATGTATGCCTGAACCTACCTGAATAAGAACTAGCATTCAGTCATGTGCTACATCAACTCATTTCAACTAATTAATCAAACACTATTATAAATATTGTTATGTAAGTTGTTTATGTTGTTGTAGTAGGGTTTAACGCCATTTTTCAGCATAGGATAGGCTATACATGGCGGCCAGTATAACTGGTGGAAGAAGAATCCTGGAAAAACCTGGGAAGAACCACCGACCCACGAGAAGCTACTGGCAAGCTTTCTCATGTACCCCTATTATGTAAGTAATACCTAAAGTAAGCATAGTCCTTCACAAATATGATCAAAGATAGCATGACAACCAAGCAAAATGAGTACCATGTGAATATAAAGGTTTGTTTCACTGATACAATTCATTATGGAGAAGAGAACTCCTCTATTCCTAGTGAACTTAAAATTCCTGAATTGGAACTCAGATTTCCTCAACAATGAGATTGCGTTTCACTACTATCTGCATTGAAATCCAGGCATCAATATTTTACAAATGGCACAGTTGTTTCATAAAAATGACATCCCTAGTTCTGGGGGAAAAAGAGAATTTCAATCTGTTGTGAAAAAAGCAAAAGCGACATAATACACAATGTTTTTCCATACATATAATGGTAGTTGAAATCTCCTGCACTATCTTATTAACTATCTTTCTGAGGTCCGGAATATTGAAGATGGAAAAATGGTACCTTATACATAAAAGCAAACATCATTAGAAAACTTCTTTGTTGAAAATTATTCCCAACATGATTATAATGTTACTATTCAGCCATTAAACAGCCCCATTACCACCCCCCATCTAGTTTTTTCAATGTCAATAGGGGATGAAATCCTGTTCCTTTTTTTTTATTTTAGGTCCCTTGCCTAGAGTGTATTCTATGGTTGTGCACTAGTTATTGAGGGATCTATCCTTTACATCAAGTTTAAACTTGAACATAACGAACTCTGCACAGAAATACTGGCATGTACTGTATCGGGTGTCCTTGATTCTAGTATAGGTTTGTGTGGCCCGTGGGATTGCGGTGGGGTCCAAGTATAACTGTATACAAAAACTAATAATTTTAAGCTAATCTACAATGTTTGCAAATAAGAAGAAAGCGACAAAAGACTATTTTGCAGACCAGCCATACTGAATATAGACTATTTAAGTCGAATGAATTCAAGCTTTCTTAAAATTTATATAAATTCTCTCAAACACAAACATCCCAAATTCTGGGACAAAATAAAAATGCAAAGTAGTAGGCACTACCTTCACCCATCAGACTACTATCAAAGCCCCAAGTTCCACATCATCCCGTTTTAAGGTGAGTTCAGGGATATACACATCACATATACCTAACCATATCCTGAAACTTGTTTCAAAGCAGAGATAATAGTAGCTGTATATGTATTTAAATTACAAGTTGTTTACTCTGATGATTCTCATATGCTAAGTATTGATGCATTATTATAAATGACCTGACACCAGTCTACATTCTTTATTTTCAAGTTTCTATTTGCTTTATCTACTATTTACATTTCTGTCATAACACCAAGTAAAGTTGCACATGTTAAATTGTCTCTAATGCTTAGCAGCATGATTGTTTATGAAGGGTTTAAAATGCTGGGAATATAAGCAATAATAAAAACTAGGTGACCCACATCTACTTCCCTCCCAGAGTCATCACCTGACAAAAAAACCCCATAATTTTTCTGTCTTTGAAACACTGCCAGATACTCCAACTGTTAATATTGCCACTACATGAAAAAACAATTATGTATCATACAGTGAGCAACGGAATTTTTATACTGGGGAAGTGGTTCACAAAGCTGTATCCTCATTCATTACATATTTATTCACAAGCATGGCTTACCGTATTTACGGCATGTTTTCGGACGGCAACAAATAATTACTTTTTTTGTTGTCCGAATACACATTAAATTCTTTAATTAGGTGTCCGAAAACAAACAGGGGAAGATAAATTTTTGCTCCCCCCCCCCGTTCCGTAACGAAGGTACTGTTAGCTCACACGACGACATGCTGCCATGAAGTAAAACAAGTATTTTCTCTAACACCACGGAAAGGATAATGAATGAAAAACAGGCATTACTTGCCTATTTTGTCTATTTGATACATGTCCATCCACCAGAAAACGCAACCATACATGTATTAGAGCCATGATTGTGTGCGTATTTTCCAAAAGAACCGCCGTATTAGTAATCATGCAATCCATAGTTTAACCCTCTACTGATCAGTGATCAATAAAATCTACCTTACAAATGTATGCAAGCTTTATGTCTGTGTAATTAAGATATTAATACAAGCTAAATAAAAAGATTTTGGCAATATCTGAACATATATATACAGAAACATTTCAGTATCAGGGTAGAAATACTGGTACATGTATGATGGCTAATCTTAGAGAACCAAGGGTGAGAGGCTCCATATGGGGTGAGTGTTGGACGCACGCATAGGAAGGGTAAAAATAACAAGCAAGTTGCAATATACAAGTTGGCGTGATTAATATGCTGGTATTTTTTTAAATAAAGGTGATTTATTTGTTGTGGTTCTCTCTTTTCTTTTCCACCTAGCCGAGGGTAGCTTCAAAATGAGCAGAGCTTGCTGACTCGAAACAATCGACTGCTCAAAGATTGTTTTGATGCATGTCGGAGATTTCAAGGTGTCTAGGTGATAATTGTTAATAATATAATTTGTGGGATTTCTTTGACAGGTGTGTTCGGAAATAAAAGGCAGCCATCTGGATTTCGTTAAAAGAGCACACGATGTACCAACATGTAGCACCCACAATCAATGTTTATCGTCTACAAAGAGGTTTATTACCTGTAGAACAATAACTATGTTTAAACCGTGGTACATAATGCCTCGGCGATAAGGGGTTTGTTTTGTTGCACCGTGCTAATGAATTTACTAATCCATACTGACTCTCTGATGTATTTTTTAATGATATAAAGCAGGGTCATGGTTTCTAATCAAAGCCATAACTGTCACACCTGCCTGAAGTGGTTTCGTGTGTAACGATGTCTACACTGACAACCAATCATATTGTTGTTAGCCACACATACATTCTTACATATATACATACAATTTAGAATTTTAAATTATATTAGTTTATGGAAATTCATGATCACATTAAATAATTGGAGACCAAATGAAGCGAACTTTGTATCAGTTAAATTAAAGGCAAACAAGCTGTGAATTTTACTTTAAAACGGCGCAGATCTTCTTAGATTGTGTCTGAAAACATAAATTGTTGAAAAAATTATAGCGGAGCAACGTCTGAAACTTACAAGGCATTTAAATATTATATTTGCCAAAAAAAACCGGTGTCCGAAAACAAACCACGTCCGAAAACATACCGTAAATACGGTATTTGTAATACAATACAATGACTGCCCACCTCAGGCTGTCAACAACAAATTCATATAATTTCTCTTAGCCACACCTTCCATATAATTTCGTTGTGTCTACTGTCTACATATTAAAAATGCTTTCACATCCACTTGATACAACTGGTGACTTTATTAACAAGTCTACTAAACTGAATAATGCCTGTTAACAAGCCAATTAATTCACTAACTGATACCCTATTGCTTGGACCCAAGCTGAAATGATTACTTTGGAAATTTTGTTGCTGTAGATTTTATGGAAAAAAACGGAATTTCAATCTACATTGTTCTATAAAAAATATTAAATATACATTTTAAAGATCATGTTCTTTACTGACCTTTGACCCTTGATGTGTTTGATGTATATAGACCTGCAGCAGAAGATCCCTCAGCACCGAAAAGCTCGAGAAAAGTGAAAACTGCACTCTGCTTTTAAATTGCCTGTAATTACCATTGTTTTGGGTTTACCGTATATACTCGCGTATAAGCCAACCCCCCAAACTGAACAGGTATAAACACTGAAAAGTGCATGACCCGCGTATAAGCCGACCCTCAACTCCGAGACATAACAAGATGCACGAGATAAGTTCTAAATGCATTTATTTAGGCAAACTTATATTAACAAAAATTATACATATACTTATCTTGAGGTTGGCGTGCATGATTATTAAAAAGAAATGGCATAAACTTGTTTGAAAAGGAATTTATTTAATTTTCTGTTTTCTTACTGTTTCCGCCTAATTTAGATTTGCGTATAATGTTATCGAACAATGACAAGAATTTAGCAATCGCGAGTTACTGTAACACTACCTCTCCCTTCTGACTTGATTATTATTTGTTTATGCATTATTGCATTGGACATTTCATATCAGTACACCAGTAATTACATTTTTACTTTGCCTTGAAATTGTAAATACCTAACTCATTAAAATGCAATCCCAGTGTGACTACACAACGAACAACAATACGGTTCGATTCAACACTCGCAATTAGGCTACTGAACTTATTTACATAATAGCGCCACCGCATGTACATTGTAGGTTTGAACATGTGCTGAATGAAGTACATTCCCCCGAATGAAGTACATCCCTTGGAGTTGAATCATGGGCACCACTGCGCTAAACTTTAATGATATCTCCAAAATACAACAATGAAGTTTCAGAAATAATGCTTGGAAAATTATGCTAATACCATAAAAGCTGAGTCAAAGTTTGCCTTGATGTAAGCAACCCTACACCATACCTGTCAACTTTCATGCCGGGAGGGGATAAAACCTCCCGATTTTTGGGGTCACTCCACGCCTACATCCCGGTTTCATAATATCTTCCGAATTTTGCAGAGAACTCGCGATTATTACATTATGTCTTCGATTTTCATTTCTCCTAAAAAAAGGAAAAGTCCTACATGTTCTGTTGTATCACCTGTGAATTACTGTTGTGATGAAATAATTACTTTACTAGAAAGAATTTGCTTCTTCACTAAACAGAATGTTAAATTTAAAAATTATTCATGTAAATTAATGATTTATTTACCTAGAACAATACAAAAATAAAAATAAACCAGAACAAAAAATAAACCACAACAATAAAATCGTTGACAATTAATTTCAATCCCAAGAATGATCACTACGAATGCTGTAACTCCATATAATATGTCGCCATTCCCACCAAAGAAACTTCCACGAGTGAACACCTGGCATTTTTATACCATATAAACCAACGTTAATTACCATCGTTAAATTAAAAGAAGGAATGAAAATACATACCACGCAGCAAATGTGGCCTCAAAAAAACAATTCATAATACATTTGTTTTATAGTAAAAATACTAGGTGCCTTACGAGTTGACAATAAGGGAATAAGGTCAGATATACGAGGAGAAAATAATTGCCACATGTACGGTACCTTGAGGCTGCCTACTTAGGTACCTTTCGTTCAACAAACTTGGGAATCCTTTATTTGCCAATCAATTGCTGATGCTTACATAACACACAGTAATGTTGAACATGGTTTCTTTGAATTATGACGGAGGGTCAGTCGTTTTCACAAAATAGTCGCATCGATAAGGATTAACTTTTAATTAGTTGTGCTGGGTTTCTTGAATGTTTATTTAAGACTAACCTTTAGCTATTGTGCAGTTTGGCTACAGCTGACCAGAATATGAAAACTGGGCACATCCTGGGGGAAAATAGGGAGCATCAAAGGGAGAAACAGCAAGTCTTTTAGTGAATTTCACGCATATTGGACCAGGAAGATCGATCAATAGTTAGTGAAAACAAGGCTTTAAAAATGCCACGAAAAATCTCCCGATCTTAGGTCCCAATCTCTCTGTTTCTTATTCAGTCTCCCTACTTGGCTTTTGAAAATTGACAAGTATGCCTTACACCCGGTTTACTAAACTACGGCAATCATGCTAATATTATGCAATAATAGGCAATTTCACATCAATGTACTAGTATAGCTGCCAGTCAAAATTCCCTCTTAACACAAGCCAGTTTCAGGGTTTTAATGATTAACTGGCCTGTATTGCTGTCAGAAAACGAAAGACAAATTCGCTGACTATCCACAAAGGAGACGCCGAAACATCAAGCTTTCCACTGTGTGGAAAGTTATGATGTTGTTCAGCCAAAACACAAAACTAAAATTGATTGATGTTGGATCTTAGTTGATCTATAATGAGAATTTTTGCCTTTATTATTACCACTCTTTGTGAACATGCAAGTTATGCTGGTTATGTGCCTTATACAATTAAACATGCATACAATTTCATAAGAATTACCTGAAGTTGTACGACACTTATATCACTGAAAATGAGTAACTCTTGAGCGCATGATACAAAGTAAATGAAACAGCTATTAATTACTAGCTGAAATGTTATAAGGAAGAATGCATAGGTGTCAACTAGTACGGTTTAGCCGTAATTTATACGGTTTTTTCCATTTTAGTCAGTGTACAGCCGTACAACCGTTTTGTATGTTTTTTTTTAAAATAATATTTTTTTTTTTCCGTTTTGTATGAATCCGGGACTCTGGACATAATTTGTTTTTAGAACAAGAATTCAACGAGATCAGGGTGGCCTGAAACAATCAAACAAATCATACTCAAAACCGCGCTTTTCCTTTGCCTGATAAAGAAATGAGTTTAATTTCATGGTTCAACTCCTCCTGTCTGTGTGAAGATCTTGTCGTTTATCGCTCAGAAATTTGACGCTCACTCGGATTTCTAATACTGACCAACTACCTGTGTAGTAAGTATGTTTTCTTATTTTATACATTATTATTTTAATATTTTTATACTTATTACTGTCAAATGCATACAGTTAACATCAATTTTCATACTTTACCTACTATAGAGTGGTAGTCATGGTGGTGTAACCGTAATTCGTCCGACTTTCTTGTGTGGAGATAAAGTTGATTTATTAAAAAAATTTAACAATATACTAATTAAAAATAAATAGTCTGCTGAATTTAGAACCGGGATTTTATCTTGTCATATTTTTTAATTAAGTTTACGTAATGCAAACAGGAAGATGCATTGCCATAATGACAAAGTAGTACAGCTACTGAGTGATGTCATTCTCGTGGCTCAAAAATATGTAACACTGCCAATTTATATCCAGTTTTGACCAAAATTGGCACACCATATAGCAAACTCACAACTTTTCAAACACCAGATACGCAATTAATAGAAATGATTAACAGTTTACGAGGTACAAACTTCTGGACTGCTACTTTGTCGATTTTTTTTATTTTTAGATTTCAATTTTTAGATAGCTCCTGGCGTAATATCTTGGGTGTTTATGGGGAAAAAATACAAATTCGTAACACATTTGTAATCGGGAGATCTTCTATCACGTATCAAATCTAAATTTTTAAATTATTTTTTTATTTCTTTCATCCAGCTGAATTATTTCATCCATCAAATGGCTGAGACCAACTCGAAGAAACGCAAGCTTGAAGACACTGAACGAGGTCTTGGCAGGTTTCAGGCTGATTGGATTAAAGTCTACCCTGGCATTGTAGATCTATCAAAGTTAGGATCTTCCCATGCTTTTTGTGAAATATGCAGTAAAGACGTTAAAGTGGTGGCGTTGAGCATACATGATCTGGAGGAACACTTCAAGACAAAACTGCATGAAAGAAATTTTGAAATGAAGAATGATCTGAAGGAACACTGCAGACTGTGAGAGATCTTTTCGATGATGAAGAAAATACATACAGAATGTAGGAAGTCTGAATTCAGACACATTAGCATCATTTTTACAATGCAAAATAAACAATGACATCTGCTTTAGAGACTTTAAAACCCCAGAATATATTTTGAAAAGTGCGAAAGGTGCATGTGTTGCATATAATACAACACACAAGTCAAAAGAATGAAATAAAGTTTCAGAAATGTAAATAATTACGTAAATATGTGTAAAAATACTTTGTGTATAGCATTTGTTGTTTTAAAACTGTTGATCTTATATAATGTGTGAATACATTTTTTCATGGAAGGTTTTTTTGGTCTTTGTAAGGTTTTTATTGGTCTGGTGTACAGGTTTTCATCTCAAGAGGTTGACACCTATGAGAAGGCAATTTGGTCGAAACAATGAATAAAGCAAAATCTGCATCTAATATGTTTGAGAATAAATAAGGATTTAAGTGACGCTATGCATGTTTTGCATTGTGTAAGTACTGTACATTATAGTTCAGCCAGGTCTCCCAGGTAAACTCAACCGGCCCACGAATTATGAAGTCTGTATTTACCTTTATTTAATTTTGTGTTGGAGAAATCAGAAAATACACACATGCAAAAAATATAACAAAATCAATCATAGTACTTTATAACAGTTTAATAAGTGTCAGGTCACTGAAAATGATTTTTTTTTACATGCATGTCTTAGGACACGGAAAAAATTATTTTTTCGTGTCCCAAGATTTACAGCCATTACAGTAGTCAATAAAAAGACGTAAAAACTATCAAGTTTAGACATTGGCCCGTGGATAAGCTGGACACCCCCCTTCCAGTCCTTTATTTTTTTTCTAAATTATTCGGCTTATACGTGAGTATATACAGTAATGCCATTTCTCAGCGCAAGATAAGCCACACATGGCAAGCAGAACTGGAAAAGGAAGAAACCGGGAAAAATCATTTAAGAACCACTGACACAATGGAAGCTACTGGGAGCTTTCTCACATACCCACACTGGCCGAACCTGAGATTCAAACCCACACGGCCAGAGTTGAGATCGGAGTGTTCGGTAAAAGCAAATGCTTTAGACCACTCGCCCACCTAAGGCCCATATTTTACTGTACAAAACTGATACACAAATTGTATATAATAACTGACTGCTGAAGTCCGAACTTTATTATAAGCATGAAGTCGTATACTTGCTGTTGCAATTTTTTTCTTCTGTTTTTAAAACAAGAAGATCAAGCATGTCTAACAAAACTACTCTATTCTTTAGTGGTTCAACCATATATATGCACGCTACTACTTTTAGATATCCAAGTTGTGAAAATTTGTAGCTCTTAGAATAAGCTCTGAGTATCTTGCATATTTTTTTAATTAAAACACTGGGCTGTACTTGTTTGCTACTTACAATGCACTCTTTGAAGGGTACATATAAGTCAATTATTACCCTTGTTAATGTTTTATTTCCTTACAGGCTTCAGTAATGTACATGTCACAAATTAGTGTACTCGGACTGAAATCTTCTGAATGTGCTCTGTGTTGGCCATTGATGTCGCTCTTGTTTCGTACTCTCTTAGGCATTAAAAGTATATGACAGCACCTGAAATCTGTGCAGGTGTTTCACTGTCAACTATTACTAAAACTCCATATGCACCCCGATCCTCTAAATAATAGTTGTATGTTTCCTGTGTGGCTTTGTATTATGTCAGTGTCACATCATAAACATGGATCATTGTCGTGGTTCTAGAAGCAAAGAACCATGTAACCCAAAAAAGTATCAGCTTGTGCCAGGGAAACTGCATATATTCTTTCATGAACTTAAGACTTAAAAAAGCATTCATAACAACAAAAACATAAAAAATTCTTCCTAGAAAAATAATTATACAACTATAAACAGATGTGTAGAAAAATGTAAAATGGTTAAACTTGGATGTTGAATTTGACTTATACTACACTGCAATAAATTTAAGAGTCAGGCTTATGCATATCTGGACACGTAGGTAACTGGTGATCTGCTTATAGCACACTGCATTGTGCTGCTTGAACTGTGTGTACTAACTGCATACACAGCAACAGACTACATGTAAAGGGTTAATGTCTAATTGTAGCAAGGCTGACTGATCCCTCTTTATTCCTCTTGCCAATTCTTGACCTTTGCTCAGCTGTTGCACAACTCTGACAGTCAAGAGTGTGGAAACAGCAGCCTGCAGGGACTGGGCATTCCCCTTGACAGTTTTTCCAAGCAAGAAAGAATCTTGACATCACCTGGACACTTGGGGGTAGGGCACATGTCAGGTTGAAGAAAACAATAGATTTTATTGACAGCTATGTCAAATGATCAGGTCTCCTCACCTTGTAACACTTGGTGAGAAGGGTTTCAAGATTTTTGGGGGGTGGGGTGTAATCCATCCTCCGAAACTCGAGTAAATTTCTGGGAATCTAGTTAACTGACAAGGAAGTTGGTTCACTTAGCATGGACAAGGTATTTTCATTGTGATAAGATAAAGCTTAATAACAGTGACATGTGTAATGTTACTGGCATTAAAAGTTGTTCTTTATTCACAGTAACCTTGCCCCTTGACCCCAAAATACACTTTTCCCTAAGTGCAGGCATTCCATAAAGTTTTGGAACTGTTAATGATGCACAAACTATGAACTTCTTTCTGTCAAAGCGTCCATGACCTTGGACCTTCTGACCCTATACGAGATGTCATTCTTTCTTAATCCAAGTGCAACCCATCCAAGAAGTTTGGCAACTGTAGATTATGGAAAATTCAAGCTATTGTGCTGAAACCATTTTTCTTTGATAGACCTTAACATCTGGACCCAAAATCAAAAGGTTTCTTCCTTTTCCCAATGCAAGCCATACTCTAAGTCTGGTAACTGTAACTGATGAAGAACTCTAGTTATGTTGAAACTGTATTTTTTTCTTTCCAGTTAGTGACCCTGACTTTTAACCTTTTGACCCCAAAACTGATAGTCATTTTACTTACTCCTAGTGCAAGTAATCCACAGAGATTAGAAACTAGACACTGGAGGACTCAGAGATACTGAACAGAAACCATTGTTCTTTTCAGTCAGTGACCTTGAACCATGCCATTGTGACCCTACTTTCAACAGGGTCCATCATCACTCCACATTCAAGCCTCCTATAAAGATCCTATTAAGACGAGCAACCACAGAGTATGAACAACTCTAGTTATCATAATCAAACGAAATTGCTGAGACAGACAGCTGGATGGACAGATATAACATACTCCATCATATTGCAGATGTATAAAAATTGTCATTCCTGACACAAAAGTAAATTTACTGCATACATCATGTACAGAGTATGCCATTTACAGAGATACAGGTTAACTGAAGATCCCTATACAATACATTCTTTTTCCATACTATCAAATTTAAGAATACACGACACTCCTAAAGAATCATAGCAACCATTATGCAGATAGGTTTCTATAGCAACTGATCTCTACATGTATTAATCTGCAACTATAGTGACACTGCTTACTCCTGTGTTTTTCCTATTTCAAGAAGTGTTTCTTTTTTTTTTACAGTTATTTGTGTGCTGCAGTAATCAATACTCCATTGACATACACATTCCTCATCAAGTACACGGAACAAAAACTGGACATGTAACAGGCTTTTAAACAAATTCTTGGCATCATCCAGTCTTGGTAAACTACTTTTGTGCCCTATATACAGCACACAACATATGTGTCAAAGGAAAATACGACAGTACAATACAAACTTCAAGTGGTAAAACTGTTGAAGCAAATAAGATTTTGTCATCTTTTTTACAGTACTGGTTTATCATGTATTAGAATTTTCCTCTGTCCCTTTACAATGTCGTATCCCCAAATATGGAGGCTAGGGGACACAGTAACTCATGCCCCTGGAATCCTTGATGCAACACTGGTGTACATGCTAAATTGCAAATGGAGTAAAATTGGCCACAAAAACTAGCTAAAAAATTGTAAAACCTGGATCGTCCTGTGCAGTAAAATGTACTGGTGTATAGAAAATCCCAAAGCAGTATTAGAATTTCCATTTAATAAATTTGATGAATGATATAAATGCAAATATCCATATTGTGTATTCATTTGTTTTTCCATTTTTCATTACATAGATAACCTTAAGGGAATGATGGTGTAAAATCAAAAACAAATTTACACGTATTCAAATAAGACAGTTTCTTATTTTTAACTGATAAATGTCGTAACCATCCGATACTCGAGTGACGAGTTTTAAAATTAACTTCTGTTGCAACCTTATTGAATGTCAAAGAGGCACCATTTTCATTTAGTACCAACAAAGACATTTTTATAAGTTTTCTGGTAAAACCCCAAGCTGATAATGACCATTCATTCAGGAGAAAAAGTGATAAAAGGACTTTCATGATGGCCACTGTAGTGTCCACGTTAGACATCAGATTGGCACCATTTTCATTTATGACCAACAAGACATCATAAGTTGTCTTCCAGTGAAAACTTCTTGTGATATGGCCATCTATTCAAAGTACCAATTACAAATTTTTCACGAAGGCCACTGTAGCAGCCATGATGGATGTCCAAGCACAAATATTTTTGTTAAGGACCAACTAGACCTTGGGAAATGTCAGCGACATTTGGATTTTACTTTTGGGGTGAAATTCACTTTCAGCAGAACTGTTTATATATGGCATAGATTGTTTTGAAGGAAAGACATTTACAGTTACTGGCTTTGTTCAAGCACCTATTCACTGAATATTTGAAGACCTCAAATGTTTTAATTAATGGATCCTTCAGAAGAAAACTGAACGGACATAACACCTGGTGCATACATCTGAACTTTAAAATCACAATGGTGCAAAGTATATTTTCTTTCCTGTCTCAGTCTTGGAAATGACATGGTGGTGATGAATTTTCTGACCTTAAGACTCCAAAGAAACAGAAAGATAGTGTCAGCTCTGAGGAGGAGAAGAGTCAATCTCCTAAAGTAGTTACAAAATTTAAGGATGAGTGGAAAAGTGAACTGACAATTCTGTGAGGTACATCTTTGATCTCTGAATAATATATAACCTTCATAGTTGTATGGGTATATTTTTGCATAATAAAATGATTTGAGCAGTTGATAACAGAATTATGTTGAAAAGTTGAAACTGTAATAAAGTATAAAATAATCCTCTGTCTGTTTCATAGACAAAAAATACACACAGTAACATATAGTTACAAAGATAAACACTTTTACAAAAATGAGATTGTATATTTCTTACAATACTGTATAGGTCTTTCTCAATTATTCAGCATGAGACAAGAAATCTTAAACATCATTTGTTTCCACTAATAACAAGGAATCACAGCTATGGGCTCATGACTGTCCAAAAGAACCGACTCCACAGATCTAAGTTTTGACTCTTGAGATTTTCATTTTAAATCCTGAGATTCTGGAGTCAAGGGTCAACTGACTCTTCAGTGTGCAAATCTATTGAGAACCCTGGATTAGCACTCCTCATCGTCATCATCAATCCCTTAACCTAAGGGGTTCTTGGAGCACCACCATTGACTTTACAACCAATTCCCTCCATCTTTCCCTGTTCTCTACTGCCCTTTGGGAATCTCCAAATCCCATGCCTGTCCACTCCTTAATGTTGTCTTCCCACCTCTTTTTCTGTCTGCCTCTTCTTCTGCACCCTCGCAGTGTGCCTTGCAAGATTGTTTTTGCCAGTCCAGATGATCTTGAGACATGACTGTACCACTTGAGTTTGCACTCTTTTACAGTGGTCAAGAGGTCTTCATAGGATCCGATGAGAATGTTGGATTAGCACTACAAAATGAAAATCTCACATCTCACATGCAAGAAATGCCAATGTTCAACTTCCTAAGCATGAAAAAAGGTTGTGGATACATACCAAGACCCTGATTCCCTTTCCTTCCAATCTGTCTGTCTTGTATGTGGGCTCACAAACTCGAACTACATCCTTTGCACCATGTTTATTTAGCTCCTGAAATAGTAAGAATAGCTTAAAGCAAGTGACAGATATTCATTGCCACATCTCACATTAAATGTCTGTATTGAAATGTAATCAATAACACTTCAGATATGTGAAATATACACAAAATTTCATGTTTTTCTATTTCATTTGTGTGTGTCAATTTTCATGGTTTCATAGTTTTGTAAAGAAAAAAATTTGTGGGCACTTGCTTTTGTGGTTTTGGTGGTCAAAAATTGCATATCTGTAGGTGTTGAATTTCATTGATTAACTGCATCAAATAGCCCAACTAAGAATGCGAAAAAAAAAAAAAAAACCCATGCCACAAATGGTGCTAACTTCAATGGTCTAAACAATACTAACACCTGTATCAGCAGAAATCAAACACCTTTCAAGAGCAATCACTTAAATGCAAAACCAAAGGGCGCCAACACAGCCAACAACACTAACAAAATCAGTTATTACAAGTATATGTATACAATCGTTTCAATAAAACACTCAAACTGAAGTTGCATCATAAATTACTTTCTGACGATCATGGTGTTAGCTCACTGACTTAAAAGAGTTGTAAAATTCAAATTAAATTCCTGTTAGTTCAGAAAATGTGACAACTCCAAAAGAACCAAACATGTTACCAGCTGTCCATTGTTCAAGGCAATTAGCAAGTAGTGTAAACATTCTGATGTGTTCAGCGCCCATCGAAGTCCAAAGATGCTAACAAAACTGAAAAACAATGGAATCACTCTTAAGTTTGATCCTGCTTCATGTACAAACCAAACATTACATCAAAACTTCATCAATCCAGCTGATTCAACCTGAATGACTAACTGCAGATCACAGGAAAATGTGTTAAAGATCAGCCCTAATTATCCATGGATTTGAGAAGGTTGGACTTGTTAACTGACCGCTTTGATACCACCAGACTTCATTTACATGATGTTCATCAGTGGTTTGGCACAAAAATCAGTGAAGAATGAGCTTCATTTCTCAGTTGTAATTAGTGTAAATACCTAGTGTCTCACTAGTAATTGTGCTTCATTAGTAGTTCTGGTATATTACAGTCATTTGTTCATTGGGACTAAGAATGCATGGAAAAAAACAAGGCATGCTTTCACCAAGATTAAAATTTTTCGTCAACAGTTTCACTTAAATGAAGAATTGATCTGAACGAGTATTGAATCTAATATTTATATACAATTACAATTTACAATTCTTTCTTTTCTTTTTAGTAACACTAGTGTTTTAATACCTTATGCTTGTTCTTATTTCCATAGTCACAACATATTGATTTAAGGAATTATAGCCATCCTATACCATGAGCATTTAAACAATATAATTTTTTTTTTAAAGAGTTCAAATAAAACATAACATGGGCAAATGCTAATATTTTATGATCTTAACACAGAAATGACTGATCAGATGGTTTTGTTGACCTCTAGGAATGAGAACAGACCATGAAAAGGGCATGTATTCTTTAACATGTGTGGCTGATATATTGTCGTCTTTAAATTCATGTCTCAGGGCATTAAGGAAATCCATGAAAATCGGTTCCTTATGAAAATTAGTGATACTACAGTATTCAACAACAAAAGCTGGAATTAAAGTAAATCCTTCTTAAGAATGGCAGTCAGTCACAGTTACTGTCTGAAATGGAACTATCTTGGCACCTAAAATTGGTGTATGAATTTGTGTCAGCATCCAACATATCAATACCATGCAAAAGTACATTGCTTATTTGCAGCAAATCACCATTCATTATACATTTAGGCCTAGAATTTAACATAAATTTCATTGCAGCCTAAAGAACTATTCGACTGATGAAGTTATTAGAAACCCCCCCCACACACACACACAGAAAGCCAGGCAAGCTAAACAGATGTATGCCCACTGCAGATGACAATGTTCAGAAAATGAAAACCTGAAATGCTTGCTCAAATCATTTAAATGGCATAAACCACATTATGTAATCTACATATATCCACATATTATCAGCAAAGTAGTTATTTTTATTTTATACAACAGACCAAAGTTAAAACTTTGACATCATGGTGGATCTAGACAAAAATGAATTCAAAATTCAGTTTGACCCAAACTGTTAAACCTGAAATATAGGCTGGTGCTTAAAAACTTCCAAAACACTTTAAACATTCCTTATTTCAGCACTGAAAATTAGCACCTGCCTGCTGGTCAGGTGCCAATAATGTTTTGGTTAGGTCAACAAAAACTGAAATAGCTGCTCCGTATGAAAAACTCAAAATACAGAAGGATTATGAAAAGTTTGGATTACCAGCAA
Organism: Megalonaias nervosa; assembly: GCA_016617855.1. NCBI lineage: Eukaryota > Metazoa > Mollusca > Bivalvia > Unionida > Unionidae > Megalonaias > Megalonaias nervosa. Next base: position 89,928 of record JAECUM010093286.1, read on the forward strand.
ATGTTCTGGAGTTGTTTAAGTTGTTGGTCGATCACTCAGATTGGTGAAAAATTCAGGCAAAGGGGAACACTGCCTTACCTCTACAAATTTGTCTATTGTGGCATCAGTTGGTCGATCCATAATCAGGAATCTCATGTCCCTGTATTCAATCACGGCTGGTTCTGGTCGTCTGGTCTTCATGTTGGTTGACATCGAGTTGAACACAAAAATAAACCACTGTGCTTCAATCCAGTTTGTTAAATCCAGTAGGAACAATACAATGCTGTCAGAGCTTAATTTGCTGCCGTTAAGTTTTCAAAGCAAAACTGAAAGAAATTTATTCAACAATGATGATGGCCTCAATACAGAAATATATTTTCCACTCTTGATAGTAAGCTGTATTGAATTCTTTCAGAATGTAAATGAAAATGAACAGCTAAAGCTCTGTTTTCACAAAAATATATATGGAACAAGAACAAAGACGAAAATATCTATTTAGTTGGATACAATTATGTAGCACGAAAAATTTTTGTATCTCACAAAGGAAGCAACCACAACAGATTTCACCATGCGAATAAGGAACTGATGACCATTCACTAGGTCAAACTATAGAGGTATGAAAGACAGTGGGCTTCACATCTACTATGAATACAATCCAGTGTGAAATTACTCAATCCAGTAAATTTCTCAAAGATCTGGTATATAATCAGAGATGATGACAACAACTTGCACAATGGTATGGAAGAAAAGCACCTTTATATTTCTAATGATCTGGTTTTCTTTAACCAGAGAATGGCCAGTATTTTTCATTAAATATTCTGCTCTTTTCGGGCACGCAAGATAATGTAACTGCCACTTGATCACACTAGTCTATACGTGTTGTGCCTGGCAATAATCTCCACTGTTGGTGACAAACTCCATAAATGTGTGTCCAAGTTCACCAAAGAACTGCAAATATATAAAAATGAATTTTAAGTCATGGGGACCAACATATCATAAAAATCAAGATTAATATTTGGAATACATTTACATTTATAAAATTCTGCACAAGTCTGATAACATGTTTTGGTTTTTTTCTTTTATAATGCTTCCTACTGGTCAAAGTAATACATCATTTGATGACAGTCATAAGCAGGAAATGCTGATTAAAACATTTAAACTTTTTTATCGTATTTTGGACCATCACCTGCCAAGGTAAATCTCCACCCAACAATGCCAGGATTGGTACATTTTTTAAATCTCTGTATGCAACACTAATATGCTTCTGTCCTGTAAGCTGATCTTCAATCTTAGAAAATCGCTGGTCAGCATCATTTCTACGAATTTTAAAGCTTTCATGCAGGGATGCCATCCACCTCATTTTTGGATTCTTTAAGCAATTTGACAGATCTCATTACAAGTTTCTCCATCTTTAGTAACTATGGCCATATCTCATGGCAGATCTGAAAGGTCTTCTTGCCATATGTTTTTAGTCAAATCTGGTCAAAATCAGTCAAGGGATTTTTTTGAAAAGTTTCAAGGTTTTCTGTTTTATCAATGGCAGCTATATTTTATGGTGGACAGTAGCATTTGAATAAATTTCCAAGTGCTTTCATACCTGGATTATGTCACATTTAGTCAATTTTTTTTGTTATATAAGAAACTGAATATCCTAATCATGAATGAAAAATGCTATGAATGACAGACAACATGATATGGATGAAGACCCTTACCACATGTTCACATGGCCTTACAGTAAGCTAAGAAACCAAGAGGCCAAAGTGGATCTGATGTTACTCACCTTCATCATCTGTAAATTTGAATGCACTAACTGGATGTTATCTTCAAATTTACTTAAATTCTGAGCTGCCTTTGATAATCATTTCAAAGCTTTAGTATATAATAACTGTGGCCATATTTGGTGGCAGATAAGCATCATTTGAAAAAAGTTGGAAGAACTTCATGCTAGGTGATGTGTAATGGTGCAAAATTTTTTAGAGAAAATTTTGCAGTTCATTCTTTCATGGTCAGTGTGACCCGTAACCATTATGATTGATGTATGGGCTAGGCTCACAATAACTTGACAGTTTGTGATGGCCAACCTCTGTTCTTTCGAGGCAGAAGCAAATTTTAATTAGAGACCTTTCAATAATGGTCAGGCAAATGTTAATATAAGGTCATGCAGCGGAAATGACAAATGATATTTTCCCGAACTGTTATTAATAAAGGCAGTCCAGAGAGAATTATTCTGACTTAGATGGGAGTGTTAAAATTTTGGCAGTTGGATAAAGTTAATCCTGGCTGGCTCAGCTTAACGAGGGGCTATGTTACCCAGATGAAATATCAGATGTATGTGACCTTGAAATCAAGACATGTCGAGACTTAGACAAAATGCCGTTTGCAAATCTGGATAAGTATTTTGGGGTTAAATGGCAAATTGACGAAGAATGTAATGAGATTCAGAAGAGTGGTAAAGTTGCTAGAACTGATAGTTTGGATGGAACAGAAGTCAAGTGTTCAAGTAAGTGCAGGATGCCTGGCTTAGTATTTGGAACAGGTTCTTCTCATCTGGACAATTAGCCACTTCAAGTATGCCCAATATGCTTCTGGAAGGGGACTGCAACATTTGCTGGTGAGACTCCTATTCTTACCAAAATAGCAGCCCTGGACTCCATGTATTAAAATCCTAATGAAACCTCTGACAAGATACTCACTTTCAAGTTTGGTAAAATTATGTCCAATGGTTCTTGAAAAGTCACTGAAAGGTTTTTGTAAAAAGATTTTAGCAATGGTAGCTGCATTTTATATCATGTACATCTGCAGTGTGCTTAACTTTTGTCCATGACTGTAGATTGTAAAGGTCATCTTGTAAAGAACCTATTGCATAATTAACTTTTGTCCAGGACTGAATTCAGCTCACATCTCATTATTTCTTTTAACAAAATATCCATGTATATATATCAATATACAACTAATGAACAATGGTACTTTAATATTAATGCATCTGCTTCATCGTTGCATACTTGTGAAGAGAACCATATTTTACCAATGTTTTTTCTTTTTAAATAGTGGCTACATATAAATATAAAATGCCCTCACCAAATATATGTTACTGTTTATATAACAATAACAATGTTTTCAAGATGGCCACTGTGGCAGCCATATTAGAAACCAGTACAGTACCATTTTCATTTGGCCCAACTTGGCATTATATGACGTCTTCAGGTGAAAACACCAAGTGAATATGACTTTCCATGATGAATTTTATAATGGCCACTGTGGCCATATTGGACAATCTGATCAGCACCATCTTCATATAAAAACAACCTGACACCACAATAAGCCTTTTACTTAAAATCTTATTTTTATATGACCATGTAGGAGGAGTAGCAATAACAAGGTTTTTAAATGACCACTGTGTTGGCCATACCGCACATCAGGTCAGGTCAGCACAATTTTCATTCTCTAGCAGCTAGACATGACAAGAATTATTTTATTGACATGCCCATGTTGACATGATCCATGATTTTCAAAATGGCTGTTGTGGTGGCCATACTGAATGTGTGAGCAGTACCATTTTTATTTAAGACCAAGAAGACCAAAGGGATGAATATTTGTGTGAAAAGTTCCATGAAATCCTCCAAGCTGTTTAGGAGTAGCAATAACTTTACTAATGGGCGGATAAAAGACAGACAAAAGACCATCCCGTAAGCTCTTCTGGTCTATGACCCAATTAGCTAAAAACGTGTCAATTTATAAAAACAATGTACACAATACAGTGCCCTCTTGATCTTGATCTCTCTTCTCTCTCTCACCTCAATGACGTACATTATGCTGAGCTAATCTCTAAGAAACTGCGGTGAGTTCCTTTAGATACAATGGAGTATGATGGTGGAACCAATTTTTCTTAATCCTCTCCATGCTCTCCCCACCCTCACTAAATGCATGGGGAAATGAAAAACTGAGAGAGCTATACTGTACTCACTTGCAAACTGGTTCAAGTGCAAACTGCACAGACTCAGACCTTTCATCTGAGTAATCAGTAGAACAAACACAAACCCTAATTTGCTGGCACATAATGTAACAGCAATTCTGGGTCCAAGTTGTCTTCAGTCTGGACCCAACTTAAAAGTATATACATGTGAAGTCATTTCCACCGACATATATCTTCTGCCTGTGGTACATACAAATGTAAACACATACATCCACATATATAACAAAGTGTATGGGATCACTATGACATACTTTTGCTGAAATTACTGCGCTCTAATCATTTATAATCATTTAGTAACAACTATCGCAATGGTCAGCATTGAATTTTACACATGCAGTACAATACTGCCCAAGGTTTCAATGCACCTACAAAGTTTATGGCATAAATAACAAAATCATTATTATTATTATTATTGTTCTTATTATTATCGTGTGCATTGCATGCTCAGCCATATAACCGCATCATCATCAGCAACATGCAAAGCCTGCAGTCCACCGGGGAACTTTGTCAGTGGACAGTTGTTCACAATGTGTAACATGGTCTGAAGAGCTCCACAGCAACAGGAAGAGTTTGTGGCCTGGCCCCATCGGACAAGGTTGACTGCACAACGTCCCTGTCCTGTCCGAAAGCGGTTCAGTGTGGTCCACAGATGGCATGGGAGGTTGAAGCCCGGAGAGCAGACAGACAGCTCAGCTATGAGGGAGTGGTTTACAACATCTGTTGAAGACCACTCAACACTCCATGCCTAAATAGCTGTCATATCCTCTGGCAATGGACCTAACCAGACTGGGCATCTCAAAGTCAAGCGGACTGCTGGATGTGAGGTGATGTCCATGTACAGTGGAAGTTTCTCACTGGCATAGACCTTAGCCAACACTTTTGTGGTTGCTTCCTGGTGACGCAAATGTGGAGAGGGAATATTGCCGAGTACTGGCAGCCATTGTAAAGGAGTAGGACGTAGTCTTCCAGAGATTATGTGGATTGTTGTGTTGAGCTGGACATCAGTTAGCTTAGTATGGGATGATCGAGCCCAGACAGGAGCGCAATACTTGGCTGTCAAATAACAGAGGGCCAGTGCTGATGTCTTGAGTGTCTGAGCACTAGCATCCCAGGTTGAGCCAACCAGTTTGCGGAGTAGGTTGTTTCGAGTGCTAAGTTTTGCTGCAGTTTTCTTTTGGTGGTTGTAGAATGTAGAATCTTTTGTCACTAAATATTTTCTGGTTTGACAGAGTCAATGTGTTTGTGTTATGTCTAGTGTTGTTCCAATTATCGATTATAATCGATCATCAGTTGGTTCAGCGAACTAACAAGATAATCGATTGTGAAACTCCATAATCTATTGCGTGTGAAGGGAGACTACTTCTTTTAGTTGTATGCAAAGCACATAGGTCAGTAAACTCCCAGCCACTGAAGTTGATCTGAATTATTAATTCCCTTCACATTTACAAATACAAAACCATAGGATATTCCATAGGTGCAAAATTTCATAATTAGGAATATATAGTCATGATAACATCATTAAGCTGTTAAATTGTCGAGTTAATAAATTTAAACACATTCAGATGATTTGTTTCATTTTAAATGTAAAATCCTTTGTAGTATTAGTAAACAATGACAAACATGAAAACCATGTCCTTCTATACCTTAAATTATAGACACATCACATATGAATGAAAGGATTTTGTGTGTGTGTGTGTGATTTGGATTTTTAACGTAGCTTTAACAATGTTTCAGTCATATCGCTACGATGTCTGCAGTGTGGCAGTTTATAGTGATGTCCAGCACTGGGCCATCATGCCGCAGACATGTAGCATGATGTCCCACCCACTCACATTATCCTGACACCACGCTGACCAGTCCTAACACTAACCTCTTAATGCTGAGTGCCTAGCAAGGCAGCTCTAAGTACCATTTTTTAAAGTCTTTGGTATGATTTGGCCTGGGCTCAAACCCGCGACCTCCTGCATCCGAGGCGGACGCTCTAGCCACTATGCCACCGAAGCGGTCACACAACACAATATGACTGATCAGCCATAAAATGTTTGTTCATTTAAAAAAGTTGTAGAACAAAAAAAACACATAACACAATTGAATAAATGTAATATTATTATCAAGTTAAGGTATACATGTCATTAAAAGAGATTACTCCTGTATATTTATTAACATCTTGAACTCTTGATCAAAGATACAACTGTCTAACAAACAAAAATTAAAATTTGCTCTTAGTAACCGATTATCAATTATGAAGTTCTGACCGATTCTCATTCACTAGTTATGTCTCTGGTAAAGTTTCCATGCCCATTACATCAGTATTGTAGCCAGTAAATTGAAAGCTTCAGTCTCAACACCTCCCCTTTTCATCAACCAACTATTTAATGTCAGCACAACATCCTTTACAGGGTGCCAGCTACAGCCCAAGTTCAAGCATCCTAGTGTAGCTGCATTATTTTTTTGACACCAGCAACAATTTACACATAGCAAACTTATCTTCTACTGTAATATACTTGCAATATACAGCAGTATGTATGGCGGAATGTAGAGAAATACCAGACAAATCATGGTACCTAGTCTAAGTATTATTAGTGAAAAAGGACTGTTTTCCCATCAGCTATTTCAGGTACATATATTTGGTTTTACCAGTGTTATCTACATTGTAGTATGGCAGTATGCCATGTGGTCTGATTTTGTGGCATTGCTACAAACAAATAGTATACAAATAAATTTCCACTTGGTCTTCATTTTAGTCTGAATTTCTGCCTGTTTCAACTTTCATTGTTCTAAGAAAAATACAACAAAAAAACCCCACAAATATTTCTAAAGCATGCTTCCACTGACAAAATAGTTGAATTGTGTGCATTTTATATCCTGCCTGACACTTTAACAACCAAAAATCTAGAACATGATGTCTTAAGCCTGGCATGAGCTGATGCCAAATAAAAAAGGCAAAATCATGGTTTATCAACACCTCTGGATGGATATCTCCACACAAAATGGAAAATCAATAAGCATGCCATTTGCTGGGAATGTAACTCAAGATGAAGTTTTTGGGTGGGATTCCAAACTTGACTGTCCACATTTGTAAACATCCAATTAGATAGACTGTCTGAGAAGAAAAGATGCAAATTAAACAGACAGCTTAATTGTAAAATTCTTTTGCCTTCTTTCACTTACTTGCTAAATAGGTGACAATGGCGCTTGCACATGTACTAAACAGTGTTTCCCCTAGGGGTGAAAGACTGAGAGTCAAAAATCCCCTTGGTGTCAGAATTGGGGGTCAGATTGAGTAAAAAAACAAACTTTGGTATCAAAACTGGGAGTCAAATTAAAATGTTGGGGGTCCCTGAAGCAGAAACACTGACTAAATCTCTAGTTCCTGCCTGTCTACATGTAAGATTGATTTAATCTGAGTGGACGCAATGATGCAAATCAAAATAATGTAGCTTGGATTTGGCTACATGCGATAAATGTTTCCCCATTCACTGCTAACTTCAGAGAGTATTAAAACAGATTAAAGTTAAAGAACCATCATTTCTTATTCCAAAGTTCTGTATTATTTTGCACTTTTCCAATATACTGTATTGTAACAGACTGTCCCAAATGACAATATGAATATTTTGGTGATAACCAAACTACTGACCACACATGCTGATAACCAACCCTACTGATCAATGCATACTGATCACAACCCTATTGACCACATATGCTGATATCCAACCCTATTCACCACTGTACATATTGATACCCAACCCTACTGACCACACAGCATGCCAATACCCAACCCTATTGACCACAATGAATGGCAATACCCAACCCTATTGACCACACTGCATGCCAATACCTAATCCTATTGACCACACATGCTGATAATCCAACTGACCACACATGCTGCAGATATCCAACCCTACTGACCATTGTGTACAGTGATACCCAGCCCTATTTACCACAATGCATTCCGATACCCAACTCTATTGACAACAATGAATCGTGATACCTGTTGAACTCTAATGACCACACCGCATTTCGATACCTAACCTAATGACCAATCATACTGATACCCACCATACTGACCACACTGCATGTTGACACCCAGATCTATTGATTACACATGTTGATATCCGACCCTATTTTGGACTTGAAATTGATGCTAGCATATTGCTATTTACTAACCTGATAGTCAGTAAATTGGAAGCTGAAAACAATGAAATAAATATGTTCGCTGGCTGTCCACATGTCCTGGAAAAATCAGCTTGAACTAGTCCAAAGAACACTAACTTTAGCAGGTATTAAAACTGGGAAAACAAATTTTGCAAGGAGCAATACCCGCTTCTGAAATTGCAATGAATAAATTACAAAATCTATAAAAAGTAAAACAAGTTGTAAACACATTTTTTATATATATATTTTTTTTACAAATTACCTTTGATGTCTGGGAAGTGAAAATGACCATGCCGAGCTAGTGGCTTTTTGATAGGTGCACATCTGATTTAAGGCCAAGCTATATACTCTATAACACAAATTACACCCATCATACACCAAAATCAGGGGAATTAAACATTCTAGTAGCAATATCAAGAAATAAACAGCCAGCATATCCTGTGAGGAAGACCTAGGAAATTCTTTTTCATTAAAAATTAAACCCTTTGCAAAGTACATGGCTGTAGAGTGCCACCTAAAGGATCATGGTGCTCGTATTAATGAAGGAGAAAAAATTAACAACAACAATGCATACAATCTCAAATTTAATAACACAAAGTTCACATAATCGGAAACAGAAAGGCATGAAGAAAAAAGGCAATAAGAGTATATTGGGCTTCACTGCATGGGGAAAAATTTAACGGCGAAGTAATCAATTATAACCAGTTTCATTCATATACTGCCCATGGAAAAAAAAAAAATCTATCTCAAATGAAATTTATTTGCATCAGCAATGAAACAGCCCAAACCACATGACTAAAAGAATGGCTGCACCCTATATAGATACCATATAATTCACTTCATTTGGTAAGAATCCCCTCAGTCACTAATTAGGTACCAATCGATTAACTGTGGGAGTAGTTGTTGTTGTTGTAGGGTTTAAAGCCATTTTTCAGCACAAAATAGGCTATACATGGCAGCCAGTATAACTGGTGGAGGAAGAACCCTAGACAACTGCAGGAAGAACCACCGACCCACGAGAAGTTACTGGCAGGCTTTCTCACGTACCCACGTTAGCTGAGCCTGAGACTCGAACCCACGCAGACAGAGGTGAGATGGCAGTGATCCGCAACGGTGAGCGCTTTAGACCACTCGGCCACTCAGGGCCCTGCCCCTGGGAGTCGGGATGGTATATATATAAATATATATATATATATATATATATATAGACCCAAAATAGTTTGAAAAAAATATTCTTTCTCCAATTTGTAGAAAACAAGATTAATTGAAAAATTAATTATATTAATTAAAAAAATTATTTATTTTCAGAAGAAAAAAAAAAGAAAATATCCAAAAGCCAAAGAAAATCCCATAAGCCACATCCCTCCCATAGTAAAATAGTCCCTGGTGCTGTGCTTAACCCAAAACTACAAAATCTGAATAGATTACATTCAATCAGGGTTTTTTCCAGCCAGGGTGAGGCCTGAGATGAGCTGAGCCAGTTTGTGCCAGATTGAAGATAGCGAAATAGGTATAGTACATGTACCTTATTCATGAATGGTCCTTCCCTTTAGTAACATATAGGTGCAATCCTATGGTAACCAACAAATAAAGACCACCATGCAAGACCTTCATTAAGGAAATAATTCTGACTGCCTAGTCTGAGGATATAAATTTGATGGGCTGTAAAGACTAGACAGTTCTTTGTTACCAATGCATAGCTGTGCTATTTCCCAGCTAACACACCTTAACAAAGTAGTTGATACTGAATTCATTTTATTGTAAACCAAACGTATGGAGTTACAGAGATGTGATGTTTGTCTATTGAAACTGCTTCAAACCTGTATTAAACAATCACTTGTCATCAAGGACAGCTTATGTTTTGACTTGTTTTTTTTTTTTTTTTTTAAAGTCAATTACATCAAATTATAGTAGACTTAACCCTTAACATAAATTGCTCATTTAGAAGGCTTTTGCTTCTTAAATTTTTGGCAATCCAATTTTCCACTTTTCAAACTTAACCTTTTGTGGTACTACATAGTCACTCTGTGTTGAGATGCTGATACATGTACCTACCTACATGTGTTCAAGCATCATGTGTACATTTTTCATGGGAATCTCCAAGACTAAAACACAACTGTTTATATAATCAGTAATTTGGCAAAATGGCTAATTATAACCATGAAAATGCACTAATAATGTTAAACTGTACAACTTTGATTCTTGAACAGAAAAAATAATGAGCTGATACTGCACTTTGTGTGATTTGAATTTTTAACGTAGCTTTAAACAATTTTAATCATAATCACTATGTTGTATGCAGTGTGGCAGTTCATAGTGATGTCTAGCACTAGGGCATAATGCTGCAGACATGTAGCATCATGTCCCACCCTGTCACACTATCCGGACACCAGGCTGACCAGTCCTAACACCAACATCTTAATACTGAACACCATGCGAGCAGCTGCTAGTACCACTGTCACAAGACTTTAGCATGACTCTGCCAGGGTTCGAACCCATGACCTCCTGCATCTGAGGTAGACTCTAACCACTGAGGCCACAAGATCAGTCCTCTAGAATTTGAAAGCACTCACTAGCAAGAAAAATGGATGGGGTTGAGGGTGTGACATCAGTGCTGAAAGAAACATTTTGTTAGACACAGGCCCCGGGCTGGTGACTTACATGAACTCACAAACCCTGGCCGAAATTCCACAAGAACAGACTCCAATTTCCATACACAAAATATTTTCCCTTTTTTAATACTGTCACACAACACTGCAATGGCTACAATTCGAATATCAGCTCCAATCATGAATGTTTACTGTTGATATGTGCTATATGTAATGGGAATATACTGACACTGGTGGGGTTTTGGGAAGATTACTGAAAATTGTGCTTTCTCGAAACACAACTGTGCCAGATACAAGATACACCTTACTTCAATCTAAATTCAGATCTCAATTTCACATAGGACAGTGGTGATCTGATTTAGATTGCACTGTACAACGGCAGATGTCAACATCTTGAAAATACATCTACACACTTCATCAGCAAAATCAAAGTTTCCACAGGCAAATTAAATTTTTTTTTAACAAGCCCGACAGCCACCTCACTTAGAATACTGGGGACCTGGGCATGGGGCTATCAGATTTTTTAGCATTGGACATCAACTCACAAAAAGGCTAAGTCAACTTCTCTTCCCTGCATATCTGGGTGAAATGACTAACAAAAAGGTGCATTTCACATTAATGGGCCCCTAGCATGTACCCTATATGCACGTTTTGGCACAAAATGAGCAAATATGTAATTTTTGGGACAGAGGAGTGGAAGTACAGGACAACTGAAAGCAGGTAGAATACAAGGCAAGGTTGTAAAGTCAAATCGTAAGTGTCAAGCAACCTTGCTCGGCAAAAGATATTTATGAAAATTTTTTTGATCCAATTGTTCTGTCAGTAGTACAGGTCCAAATTCAAGAATGGATTTTACTGTAGCTATGTCCTAAGGTTCAAAGTTTTCACTTGTGCTCTGGTAAACATTTGTAATAAACCATGCATGGTCCTTAGGAATGGCTTATTATCATTAGAATCTGGATTACTTTTATTCTGAGCCTAGACTGTGTTCCCTTGAGCCATATTCACCTGCAGTGTATTTGCTGCAAAATACTAGGAGACAGGCAAAGATTGAATGCAACCAACATTGATATAAATAGGCTAATATCTACATGCAATATGAAAAGACATTCTGTAGCTTTGCGCAAATTACAAAAAGAACCTGGAGTTGCACTACGTCATCTCCACCGTTTTGTAACTGTAGACTTTAGAATGCTCAAGTTGTGGTGCAGAAAAAAAACATTTTCTTCTTTGTCAGTGGCCTTCACCTCTGACCACCTTGTTTAACTTTCTCATCCCTGTTTTTCTGTAGAACAACAAAACATTACGACTTTTGGTCCCTTGTCCGGTAGAAGTATATAGCAATTTCAAGTTTTTCAAACCATGATTAACATGCAGATTTCGGTGTACAGTTTGCCAAATGCTGGAAAGCATTTATTCAAGTTTCAGATTCAACAAATAGTGATAACATTATTTTTTTATAATATCAAATTTTTCACTTTTTTTTTCAGATCATTACTTCATAAAAGATGTTTCCTCTTTAAACAAACTATTTTTTAAAAAAAAACAGATTTAGGAGTGAAGACATTTGCTCAGAAACACTTTACCTGAACTGTATATGATTATTACAGTAAAAGATACATTTTTCCTTTCTATACATTGCCCTAATAACCATGGCAAGACAAAATTGAGAGCAAAAAGCCATGAAGAAACAGGACAAATTTAAAATGGACTCCAACTGCGTCATCACTAAATAACCTATTTGTGTTGCTGTTATGTAAAGCACCAAACCAAACCAAAACTAACTGTCAGATTGTCAAATTGTCATGGAGTGAATATGCATCATTTGTATAAAGGTATACTGGTTTTAAGAAAGATATCCTGCTTAATTAACAAATACCTATTTTTAAAACCAGTTCTGACTAAACAGTACTGTGTAGTTGTCCTTGATTGATGACAGTCGTGCACCACTTAAACATTGTACTTGAAAATGGAAACCACTATGTGCTTACATATTAGAATGTGTTATTGCTTGTAACTACCTGTACCTCTGAGTCCACAGTGATTATCAGAATCTGTTCTAAATAATGCTATTGATCACAAAGTACAGTTTACCTTGGCTTAAATGAGGATCTTGAATGGATTTTGTACAACTTACAGTACATACTAGATTATTAACATGTCCAACTGCAAACAATATAAATATCGCTTAATGCTTCTGCAGATTAGGGTCTGTGATGGTTTGTTCTATTGATTACCTCTAACAAACTGCCAAGACCCAGATCTGCCGGCACATTATTTCCACTTTGCAGTTTCAAGTTGGAATTGACTTGCAAGTGAGAATAAGTGACATAACTGTGATCAAAATTGTACAATTCTTTGACATACATACTCATTTTAATTAATAAAGTTTGCAGCGAGGTGCTATTATTCAGGTCAAATTTGCGTACATATCGAAGCCGTTTTGGCTTCTCTCACTTAGTGTAAAGAAATGTAAACATAATAGGGTACCAGACTGTGACTAATGAATCATGTTACAAGATCACTACCTTTAAAAACACATGACATTTTGTTTAATGCAGAAAAATTGTTTTATCAGTCTTGTAATTGGCAACACTGATGATTATAACCGGATGTAATTGTCAAGATCATAGCAGGGTCAGCATAGGCTAAAAATAGATATTGTGCAGACACACATAGAGAAATTAACCTTGAACAAAACACGGTACCAGACAAAGACCGAAAAATCACATGACAACATATTTATCGCTTCCTTTACGAAGAAGGCATTTCGTCCACTCTACAAAAATTTCATCTGCATAATTAAACCGCATACAGTTAGCAACATTCAAATAAATCATTACCAAACATTAACATGTCATCACATAAATGGAGACAATTATTTTAGAAAAGAAGTCAGTTATTCTACTGGGCGACATCGGGTGAGGTGGGGATGGGGGGGACTTGCCGAACAATTTTAGGTAGAAAAGACTAGAATAAAACGATTTTATGTTGAAAAGACTCGAATAAACAACATCGTAACCGATAAGGAGGTTATTCAGCAGCGTGGGAAAATGGAGCAAATGGAAAGAGAATTATGTATGTACCAAGATTTGGAGTCAAGAGTTTGAATTTATGGTGATTCAGGTTTATGGTTACTTACCAGGGGCCCATTTCACTAAAGTGCGTAAGCTGTGCGTAACGTATGTCTGGCGTAAGTTACGCAAACGACCTTGCTTAAGCAGAAATTACCCGTTTCACTAATGTTCCGTAAACTATGCATTAACATAAGTACTCGCGTAACTTAAGGCAGGCACCTAGCTGGTGTATGTTTTGTGCAAGGAACAAATGGCCACATTTATCATCTTTGGATTGAATAAAAATAAAAAATATCAAAGTTCGCGACGTCAACGTGTGTTCCGGGATAGTACACAGGTCCTGAATACTTTGTATGCTCGCATTTTAATATCGAAACATCGCTTTCCAAGAGACATTTTTCTGCAACTGACAGATTTGGTGTGAGATATAAATTACACTATAGATAGGGTTATTTCGTGTTGTCACACATTTAAGTATAGATGATATTTTTTTGTATCTTTCGTGTTTTATTGATCACGTCCAACTCCTGTGCTTACAACCAAATTACTAACCTTACAACAAAACGTCCAAATGATTTTTTTCTGGGTTAGGTGGGATTTGGTTTACCAGCATTTAATAAACATTTCAAATTGTTCATCAAGACACTGGCAAATGCGGGCTGTAACCCAATTCTAGCTACCGATAAGTATACCTCTTGAACTATTAGAGGCTCGATTAGGGGGAAGTATAAGCCTGTGGCTCATATACATTAGTATTTGTTTTATACCAATTTAATTATATTATTTCAGCGATATATTTCTTCCAATTTGATTATCATAAAAATGAATTTTTATCTGTAATAAAAGGTTAATTTTAAATAGTTTACACTGTAGGCTGTTTTTTGCAATTTCCCAGAAAATTTCATCTGTTGCTTTAAAAAAAAAATAGTAGTTATTGCTATTTCATAGACAATTGCATTCAGTTCTTAAAAAATAAAAATTAGTACACTCTAACTTTCCCTATTAACCAATCTTGGACTGACAAACCCATATATACTCTATTTTATCACCACCCTTTCTAGACTGTTTCCATGTTTTCATAGCATTAGTACTTTGAGTCCTACAACTCCACTAAATGATCTTATTAAAAGTTTATGTCAGGAGATTAATTTTAAAATAATTGTAACTAAATTGTAAACAAACATTTTATTATTTCTGCCACAATATTTCATGCATATTCTAATTACAAGCTATAAAATTTTCAAGTATAATTGTTGACTAAACAATGTCAAGTGAAATTTTGTTTTATCTTCATTCATATGAATTAATAAGCTTTGTTTTTTGTATCTATAGGTGTATCCATAAAACAGGAGGGAACCTACCCATCCAACCCCCCCCCAAGCTGTGTGAAGAGTGAAGATTATCACAGCTGTCCTCAAACTGCACAACAAGGCCATTGATGAAAAATTTCCTTATAGAATATGATAGTGATGACAATGAAGATGAAATAATATTTGATAGCCTTGTCAATGTAAGTGAAAGGTCATCAGACTTATGCTACTGAGATGATTTTGAAACAGTTTATAATCTGTGAACTACTTGAAAGGCAATATTTAGTATAATAGTGATAACAGATTAATAGTGATCATAGAAATATAGGATATGTAAATTCTACACATAAATACACCTGATTTACAGAAAGTAAGCACTGAATGCCATTTGACTAATTATATCGTACACAAAATATTGGGGGGGGGCACAGAGAAGTATTATGTTATGTCATCATACTTTCCTTTTCTCAGTTGATACATATTTTCAAGAATTTACAACTTTCTTCTTTGTAAGAGCAATTTCTCCATTTCAATCTCCATTAAGCTGCATGGGTATATACAAGCCGTCAGGGTATCTACACATGGAGCTAAATAATTTGATATTGATTGGTAGAGTAACAGACCTGTTTACCCATACATTTGCTTGTCAGTATTTTAAGCAATGTTTCTCAGTATTTTTAGAAGACAGTCAGTATTTTCATTCAGTGTTTCTAACATCTTAACGCGACACACATCACCTGTGAAACAACACACAAATAGTAGACACTATCAATACACTATAATTACCATTATGTAATATTGCACACATACTGACTATACAATATTCTGTAAATAACTTCTAGTTTGTAAAGACGCTGGTATTCAGGCAATTCTGTGTTTCAAGGCAAAATCTGCAGAAAGTGAACACCACTGACTTAAAAATCCTGCTTATATTAAGTGATAAAAACCAAAAGAATACCTCCACACACCCAAATTCATTCCATTATTTACCTCCGTTACTTTCTCTAGAAAATTTCTTTTCTCAGCTTCACACATATCCATAACATTTTAAATAAAGTCAATTTTCTACAATTTACATGGTTAAGGAAGACTTGATATAAAACAATATGACATTGTTACTATCCATCCACTCAGAAAATAATAACTTCATCTAGATAGGCGAAGGAAATCTTGTTTATTTCATAAAATCTATTATCAGCTTGTCAACATTTACTAGAATGGAAATGAGCTTCATATATTATTTTGTACAAAGTTTGTCAACAATATCAAACTGATCCACTTGGAATTAATATTTTAATGAAGGCTTAGTCTATGGGTTTTTAATGACGACATAACAGGCACTCTTTATCCTATCCAGCTGGTCATCTGTCCACTTTTTGGTAAAATTCTTTGGTTTTAACTTCAGGACCAATAGAGCCTCAATGGTCTGATTGGCTAGTGAGGATCTCTGATCTGTAACATTTTAACTTGTCAGCTGTGCAAATTCATATTTACAATCAACTCACACAGAATCGCCTCGGCACGTGTTATTTGCTTTTGAAGTACGTGTTGATCACTGACTTCCTTTCCTTTCATCACTGACAAAATATTTCTATTTCCATTCACTAAAGATTCCAATTTTGCATGATTTTCCGATTCCACGTGTCGTGAAGTCATTCCTTCCACCATGTGCACAGGAAAAGTCTAAGTTGCAAACAGTGCAAAGCACCAAATGTTCTCCTTTTAACGATGGTTTAAGGCATGGCCACAGAATATTATAAACTGGTAGAAAATGCTGTTTTCTGTGTTTAGACTTTCCATTTTCATCATCAGTTTCGTGCTGAAACTTTCTTGTCAGCGGCATTTTCTTTATTTAAACAACTGGATGTTGAGAATGTTAAACTCAGTGATGTGGCACAGACTGCGAATATGGACCGAAAAGACGAAACAACGAAAGGAAACGGAATAAAAAACGGCTTAAAAATTAATTTAAAAAACTTACTAAATAAATGCAACCTCAAATCGCATTTTCATATCAATGACCGTATGACCGTACGGATGGGCTTTATTCCATACCAATATGGTAAAATACGGACGGGCAAACAGGTATGCAGTAACAGTGAAGTGATATTATTTCAAAAGAAAACTAATAACAAGATATTAACTCAAAATGCTTACAACTTGGATGTTGATATAAAAAACATGCACAAATTTTCTTCAAATTATATATAGAATGAATCATCTTTCATTTCGCTATTATTAATACACTGTTAACTGCATTTACTTTTCCGCTGTTGTTAGTAACCTATTATATTTCTATGTCCATTGTTAGCTGTTATGAACATCTTTCTACTTGTGTATATTTTGTCTGTAGTTTTCTCTGTAGTTGTAGAGGTGTGACTTGAATAAAGTTTTTGATAGTTTGTCATAATTTTGTCTCTTAGGCACTAAATTTTCCTCTAAGACCATTTTCGAGACCGTGAAACTACTTCCGCTAGTGTGGTTGTCAGATAAGATGGTTTTGTCGTCTGAGAAGCTGTCATTCGTGTCGGAAGTTTACACTACTAAGAACACATTTCTTGTCTCCTATCCCTAAAGAGTCACAGGATTAAACATTGCGGCAGGTGTGCAAGTTGCGACGATGTATCGGATTTACGTACACTTTCAAGAAACGCTCACTTTGCGTAAGTTAAGGCGTGCGTAACTTCTTACTTTGTGCGTAACTTACGCCAGTGTTAGTGAAACGATCCGCTGTAAACTAATATTATATAGTATATATTTTGCCTTGTTTCTTTTTACAAAATGCTGCCAAACTCACCAGATGGTCAAAAATTATACTTGGATACCAATTTTTCTATTTGAATATTTGCAAAAAATTTCACATTCAATTGTTTTGTTCTTCATTTCTGCTAAAGTACTGATAAAATAATGCACATCATGCTATATATAACAAATAGTAATTGATATGTAAGAAATGCCACACAAGAAGCTGAATATCTGACTCCTCTTTATCATCAGAGCATAAAATTAGACATCAAAATAACGTCAAACAGGACCTAGTACATCAGTGTGTTGTGATGTGCATCATACCTATGATTTCTAGATGATTCATGGATCTATAAGTGTGTGTATGTTTATACACCAGTCAGGCGACCGGGGGGTGGGGGGAGGGGGGAAAATGTAAATTCTCAGCTGCCAAGTAACAAATTTTTCTTCACAATCATTTTTTGTTCAGCCGACACCAAGCTAACCATTATCGAATAATTCCAGTCCTGTAATTTAGTGGTCTCCATATAGGACTATGTCACCTGCCCCAACCTACCTGGATGGTGCGAACTAGCTGAAAAGTATTCCATTAACCGATTTAAAGCCAACTATCCATTTCATGAGGTCAACTACATAAGTGTAAATAAACCAGTCAAACCTTATCAATGAAATTTTTAAAGGAGGTGCTCCAGGTGAATACAAGTCTTACAACTATTCAACACCTATGATATGCTTGCTGAACACTGGAAACCTGCCAAGATCTTACAGACATCACAAAAGATATAGATTTCAAAAGCCTAACATCTTAAATTAGAAGTTAACCAAAGGTTATTTTAAAGTATACTTATAACTGTCAGAAAGTTAATTCACAATCAATCCTGCATAGTAGAAGTATGAAATAAAGTAGGAAAACAATAAATGATACAGAATCCAATTTATACAGTGTCAACTCAATGAATAGACAGATAAACATTCTGTGCCAGTAATAGACTGCTCAACCACGACTTCCCTATAGTCATGAACTTGTTCACCTCCTCACACTGAGTGGAGAGATAACAAGTACAAAAATAACTCGTATGAATTGTTCCCAAAGGAACCATGAAGAACAAAGGCAAGTGTTTTTTAACCATGATTCAAGGTTTATTTGTTTATTTATTTTAATGAAGTATGAAATGAAAAAATCCAGACTAAACTATGATTCTACACACTGCCTTTTTTTTCAGTGCATACTTCACAAACTTAAATAAACTAATCATTTCATAGAGAATGAAGGGGAGGGGAGGCATACTAACAATTTTCTTTTCCGTTCATCTCAAGAATTTTTATTTTAACTAATGTAATGCATATTTTTTACAAATCAAAACAAAAATGTTTTTTTTCAAGCTATCTGGGGATCAGAATTATTTTTTTTTAAAATCCCAGGCCCCACCAAGAAAATCAACGAATAGTTGCTCCCTTATAATTAAATTTCACACCTAAAATAAGAATAACGGGAATTCTATCAGACAATCCATTTATAAACATTCATTGGCGATGCAATTTTTCCAGTGCATGAATACATTAAAAATATGAATCAAACTCCATATTATGCATACAACCAATTAAAACAGCCAGCAGTCTCATGAAACCTGGTACAAACTGAACCCTAGTCTGCAAAGTCATTATATAGTCTCTGTTGACAACTGATACAAATTAAACAAAATTAAATCCCTTGTGGACAAATATGCAAATGATTGCAAGTGCAAAATTGTTTCCTATTTGTTCAATACAAGTGCAAATATTTAACAAAGCCAAAATTAATGAGTAGTGCCAACCCCAGCTGGTCTACAACTTTCACCCCAAAATAATAATGGATTTCTTTTCTCAAGTTTTTAATATACAGGCTTAATGAAAATTGTTTAGCCAGTACCTAACAACTTTCAACCCAAAACAATAAAAGATTTCTTTTCTTAAGTTTTTAATATATAGGCTTAATGAAAATTTTATAACCTGTACCTAACAAAAAGACTTTTCAGATTGTGGTGGGTTGGGGTGACAGTATTGTGTATGGATGCAAGATCAAAGTATGAAGTGTATGTATATGCAAGAACTGCAATATCTGATACAATGCCCCCTTAGTCAAGGTAAAGGAACATTAAGTTGCAATTTATTTTACCAACTATTCTCTCAAATGGCCCTCAAAGTAATACAAGGCTGTGCCAAATCAAATGGCCCTCGAAGTAATATAAGGCTGTGCCAAATCAAATGGCCCTCAAAGTAATATAAGGCTGTGCCAAATCAAATGGCCCTCAAAATAATACAAGGCTGTGCCAAATCAAATGGCCCTCAAAGTAATACAAGGCTGTGCCAAATCAAATGGCCCTCAAAGTAATACAAGGCTGTGCCAAATCAAATCACATTTCTTAAGCTGATAGAAAGTGTTAAGGAATTTCCAAAGCACCCAAAGAATCAGACTGCTGGAAACCATAATGAAAAAAAAAAAATAATGATAAAATACTAGCAAGAAAAATTTTCAATCACAATGCAGGCAGAACCTGATGCCAATTAGAAATGACCAATCAAAAAGCTGCATGCACCTACCACCATCTGTCATTTAATAGCTTCATTTGTCAACTCTGCAATGGACATCTGCTCATTAACTGGATGACACTGATTGATCTATTATGTAGTATAGTCTGGTGTGCCATCTTCATGGTTCCCACGCTTTTCTAAAGATAAGTTTCCAGGGTTTTTCCATGATGAAATTAATTTCTCAAGGTTCAGACATGTCCATTACTGAATGGTATTAAAGAACATTTTAGCTTACAAAACATGCATTTTCTAAATCTAAAGATGTTCCTATTTCAAGACACTCCAAACCATCGAAGTCAGAAAAGAGGATCATGTACAAAACCATAAAATGTATCACACAAAACAAGTTTGACTATATTCCTATAAAGTGGCATGCAAAGTCATTTCAATGTACAGAATAAAAATTCTAACTTTACACTTTGCTGACCTGCATTATGTTGCTATGTGGAAACAACGTAATGAACATAAATTAGTTTTGTTTCCTTTCAAACCTTTAATTCTAAAGAATTCCAGAGCAATATATATGCATGTTGTACAAAGTAAACTTCTCATATCACAGTATGAAAACACAACAAATGCAAAGTATCAGAATCTTATCTTGTAACAAAAAAGTTTAACCCTCAATTAATCTGTGCCAATAAAACCCAAACAAGATTTTTCAACCAAGCTAAACTCCTTAAGAGGATATGTTTAAAAATCCAGAATTTAAAAAACATTTACAAAAGGGTTGATTTAAATTTTGACAAAATACCTTCAAAATTATATTTTGTTGTATAAACAAGGACTGAATTTTTTGTAAAATCATTTCTTGTAATTCGATAAACCAGCCCCCAACCTGCACTGATACAGGGACTTGTATCGTTGTTTAATATATAATACAAGGGATGACAATTTCCCATTTCTCCTGCATCCTATTTAAGATCTGAAACCAATGCTTCAAGCTGCATGCCACTGTGTAATAGTTTCGCACCAAAGTTCATCTCAGAGATTAAACATTTTGGACAAATTTGGCTTAAAATGAATTGCAGTCCATTTTATTTTCTCAGAAATAGCAAGTATTATAATCATTATGTCTTTAATCCACCGACGGACTAGATGAAACTACAGATGAAACCTGACCCGGCACTTGCTATTTGCATAACCAGTCACATGACTTCACAAACCTCAAACGACGACATTGGAAGTCACGTGATATCAACAACAAACTCCTTTTTAATGTTGTACAAAAATTCAATTATATTAAATGAAAGTCAGATACCTTTTGTAAAAAAACAGAAGGAACATATAATTGTCAACATATTTATTTTGAGAAAAACGACAAGAAACCTGTCGCTGTCGCAGCAATCTGGCCAGTCAGATTCATCAAGCAGAGAGCACATGTCAACATTGTAGTCACGTGATACAACAAAACCCTGGTAGTTCTTGGAATAAATATGGAGGACTTTGTGTTCTTTGGCTTCTTTTTTTTTTTGTTTTTATTAACATTTTTTAATTTTTCTACAAATTTTGAAATGGGTTATTACTGATGAAATGTGCCCAATGGATTTATAATGTCATGAACATGTGGATTGGGAGATACATGTACTCGTGCGACTAGCAATGCAGATTGCGAGTACCAGGTCAAATTTCATCAACACCTTAATTTCATTTTGTCTACTAGACGAATCTAATCCACTAAGCATTTGGGTTGACTCAACAAATATATTTATATCAAGCACTCAAATGATCCATACTGCAACCTCAGAATATTCTGGTCAGATTTCAATAAATATAACACACAATCGAGTTACGTCTCAATTAAATAACTGTTTCGAGCGGCAGCGGAAAATTCCCAGGTTTTTCCCAACTTTCACCAATATTTTCAAAATTCAGGACTTTTCACGGTCAGGAAAAAATTATCATTTCTCCCCCCAGTTTCCCAATAGTGTGGGAGCCCTTTATCTTACTCCAGAAATACCCCCTCCTCACCCTGGCTAACTTCATTACAGAACAAACTTTACTACCCTTCACCAGAGTTTAGTTTAATCTGATGCAATTTTCCCTAACAAAAATCAGAGATCTCTAACAGAACATTTGCAAATTAGTAATATGCAGTCATCTAAGATTCTTTGATTCATCAACTACAATAATGAACAACCAGCTTGACAATGACTACCAGTGCATTACGTTCTTTGACCCAATAAATATCTGAAAATCCATTTATATCAAAAAATGTATATATTAACATTTATATACACAGTGCTCCTTCTTTACGATGCTGTTCTTGTGGGCCAGAAGAATGTTCCTTCTTTACGATGCTGTT
Organism: Megalonaias nervosa; assembly: GCA_016617855.1. Lineage (NCBI taxonomy): Eukaryota > Metazoa > Mollusca > Bivalvia > Unionida > Unionidae > Megalonaias > Megalonaias nervosa. The sequence goes on from JAECUM010093286.1 coordinate 112,649, forward strand.
CATGTGGACCGTATGAGTGTTCCTTTATGATGCTGTTCATGTGGACCATAACAGTGCTCCTTCTTTATGATGCCATTCATGCAGACCATAAGAGTAACCTGTATTATAAATAGGGCCACATTATATTGAGGTATTTTCCATGGAGACCCATATCATAACTAGGTTAACATTATACTGAGGTATTTTACATTATGGAGACTCGTTATTATACTGAGGTATTTTCCAACAAGGAGACCCATATCAAAAATGGACCCAGAATTGAACATGGAGGTTAATATTATAAACTGGACCACATTATATTGTTTTCAAATAGGAAGACCCGTATTAGAAATGGGACATCTTAATACTGAGGTATCTTCACAAGGAGACTAATATTACAAATGCGGCACATTGTAAATGGGTACTGTACATTATAATTGGGTACTGTTAAACATGGAGGTTAATATTATAAACTTGGCCATATTGTGCTGAGGTACTTTTAAACAAGGAGACCCATATTATAAATATCACCATATTAAACAGGTATTCTGAAACAGGGAGATCAATAAATGGCCATTATTTTGAAACAAGGGGACTTGTATAAATGGGGCCAACTTATACCAAAGTATTTTCAATCAAGGAGAAACATTTTTATAAATTTGGCCACCTTATACTTCAGTAGTAAGGGCTTCCGATAACGCATAAATGTGTGTCCCTGATGCAATAAAATTACAAATGTTACATTAAACCCCAGCCTAAGAGTCCCATAGGATGCAATCAAAATTGCTGACCAAGTCGATTTCCAGATTACAGAAAAGGTCGAGGTTTCTCAAAACAGAGGTCTCAAGGATTTCCTACGCCATCTGTTGAGGTCATGTTCATTAATTATGCAATGTGTTCTTTTCCGAGTGTAGCCAAGTAAGTATAGTGCATGTGATCTCGAAAGGACGTGAAAAAAGGATTCAAATTAAATTAAAAGATAAACCCTATGATAATAAATATTACCACCATTTGTTGCTTTCACATCGAGACTTGGACAAAAATGCCGTTTGCAAATCTGGGTAAGTATTTGGAGGATTAAATGCATAAATGCCAGCCATTATGCTTTTGTCATAATCATTATGCCTTTTTTCCCAAAGTTTAATGTTCTCCAGTATATGGATTACATTGTTTTGGTAAATTAAAAAATAAAATAAATAAAAACCAGTAAAAAGTTGTGTGCATCATTTTTAGTGTCATCTCTTTAATTCCACTCGTATAAATGTGAGAATCTGCTTTAAAAACATCACTGCTGCGTAAGAATTGCCTTCATCATTTTGAACGTCACCGCACAGATTCATTATAATCTTAATACAATTAGGAAGCATACCAGTATATGGTTTTTTAAAAAATGGCGCCAGATTATAAGCAAGACGCTTTACAGCTTGACTTGAGGATGCTATATGATGGAAAATGTAAGAGCAGATGGATCTTTGCAAACTCCAAAACATGTCAGATCAGAAAAAAGGACAAATCGACACCATTTTACAACCTATAACCCTTTCCCTCATCGAGTGTATGGCTTTTTAGCCCTTCGATACGCATGTAGCAAAGTTACCCAGTGCAGTGCGCTATAAATAGGACACCTTTTACTTATTCTACTTCATACACATAGGTCTGTTAAGCAGTGAAGTGTATGTTACGTTTAACAGCAATTTTAACCATTTTATGTTTTTGGTACACATATATTATGTATGGAAAGATTTAAGAGTAAAATACAGTCGTTATATATGTATAATTATTTTTCACAGAAGAATTTTTTATGTGCTTTAAAATCTTGAGAGAACTCATTCACCGTCAAGTCAGTGAAGCCGCATGACCAACCGTAGCTGCCATTTCTCATACTCAAAATTTACAAGTTCTTTGTCTGCGTCTACATCACTAAATCAGCAGAATTTGATAATTTATAAAAACTAATGGCTTCCTACATCAATATCAGAGCCTTTACCTAAGTTATTGAAGCTTTCATAGTTGTGATTCTAATCGTGAAAACTTGAGTAAGTACTGAATGAAATCTGCGACCTCCATTTTGGAGAGTGGAGAATATGACCCAGTTACTTTAAATAGCAGAATTCGACCAGAGCATAAACAGTGACCACATGATCTGACGTTATGGTCATTCACACCAATGAATGCAGTATCTAATAGACGGTTTTCCCCGAAGGTGGCGCTACGAAAACCCACTCAAAATGGCTGATGTTTACAGCTGGCGTCAAAAGGCGCTTATATGCGAATCGGGTAGAGGCGTCCAAAGGCGCTTCCATGCGAATGGAGTAGAGGCGTCCAAAGGCGCTTGTACGAGGTAAAGAGTTATAAGAAGAATATGATAGCAATGTAATATAGCACTCGGGACTGAGCACATGGATGCTCACTGCATAGTTTAAAATTAAATTCACGATCATCCAGTTCTGTAATTAAGACGCCTCACCCGATATTTCTGTTTTGGACGGCATGACATATTACTGTCTAAAAATAACAGCCTTGTGTAGCGTGTTCCCAAATCGATGGATGGGAACTGACATGGTTTTGTGTCTCTTTATTCCTGGCATTATAATGGACATTTATCCACTTCATGTATACCCAACATGCTTCTGAGAGAGGAATGCAACTTTTGTTGGTGGAACTCCTATTTTCACCAAAATTCTAGCAAGACCTCTCTCTCTCTCACACACACACATAGACACACAACTTATTGTTGAAACTATAAAGTAGGACCCTTTAAAATGTGGGGGATCTCAGACTCCATAAAATATCAATTTAATGGAAGCCCTGGTAGTTTTAAACTAGACCCACAATATAAATCGAGACACATTACACCCAAGCATTTTAAACAAGACCCACGTTATACACGACATATCATATTGACATAATTATATTCCAAGGGCGATTTGTCATAATACAATGAATAGTACACAAGAAAATATAACGTCCAATGACATACGGCCCATAATAGAATGGCTCCTAAACACATAACCAGAAACAAAATTCAAGCAAAATAAATAAAGTAACAATCATGAAGGAAAATGAAATCAAATGAATGATGCATACCAACAGCAAGTTAACCGTTTACCTCATACGAGTGTTTGGCTTTTTAGCCCTTCGATACATATGCAGCAAAGTTACCCAGTGCAGTGTGCTTTAAATAGAACACCTGTTACCTTTTCGACTCCATACACATAGGCCTGCCTCTTAACTGTTAAGCAGTGTAGTGTATGTTACGTTTAACAGCAATTTTAACTGTTTTCCATTTTTGCTATACATATATTATGTATGGAAAGGTTTAATAGTAAAATTCAATTGTTATAGCTGTATAAGTATTTTTCATGGAAATTTTTTTTTATGTGCTTTAAAATCTTGAGAGAACTTGTTCACCATCAAGTCAGTGAAGCTGCCATTTCTCATACTTGAAATTTAGAAGTTCTTTGCATCTACATCACTAGATCATCTGAATTTGATAATTTATAAAAACTAATTGCTGCCTACATCATTATCAGAGCCTTTACCAAAGTTATAGTCGTTATTCTAATCGTGAAAACACAAGTACTGAACGAAATCCGCAACCTCCATTTTGGAGAGTGGAGAATACGACCCAGTTACTTTAAATAGCAGATTTCAACCAGCGCATAAACAGCAACCACGTGATCTGATGTAATGGTCATTTACACCAATGAATGTAGTATCTAATGGGGGTTTTTCCCCGAAGGTGGCACAACGAAAACCCGCTCAAAATGGCTGATGTTTACAGCAGGCGTCAAAAGGCGCTTCCATGAGAATGGTGTAGAGGTGTCAAAAGGAGCTTACATGCGAATTGGGTAGAGACGTCCAAAGGCGCTTCCATGAGGTAAAGGGTTAAGAGAAGCAGAGGTATATCAAGTGCCTTTACATGTAGGTGACCAGCGTATATTAAATTCTGAAATCCTTGAAAAAATTTTTTTTTAAAAATAAAACAGCCCCCATTTATTTCAACACATATCTCTTTACATTGCATGAGCACTTGACAATGCCACAATCACATTCCAATGGATGCACCTTTCAAACACCTTGGTCTGATTTGCACAGAAGTGCATTTGGATGCCTGTACTCTGTTGGCATAGAAGTGCATTTCAATGCCTGCAGTAACCATAGGACATCTGGAAAAGCCAATACTTGGAACTATAGGTAATAAGGTAATTGATCATTATGTCACACATCAAGTGACTGCTATTTAAAATATACTTATAATCTGCTATTTAAAGTAACTGGTCTGGATTCTCCAATATCCAGAATGGGAGGGGGCGACAAGCACCTTCTTGAGTTTGGATGATTAGATTTATGACAATCAAGGCTTCAACAAGTCTAATACAAACTCCCCTACTAATGCAGGCAACAATGTTTGATAATTAATAAAATTCAGATAATTCTGTAATACAGAGGCAAACAAACCTGCAGATTAAGAACTTGAGAAAGGTCACCTGTCAATGGTCACTGACTTGATGAATGATTCTCACATTTCAGTAACAAATAATTATAAACCCTTCAAGATGAGAGTTACCCTTACATCTATCTATAGCAAAAATGCATTAAAAAAATTTAAAAAGTCATGCTGAACTTAATATTTTTATATATATATTATTTTCTTTTTCTATATTAATACCTGATATATCTCATCGTGTGGTACCAAAAACGTGATATTTTAATGAGTGGCAAGGCCATGAGTTGAAATATATCATTATAATAACCACATTATGAAATATATCTAGTATTAACGATCCATGGTGTTATCATATTTGTATTTTTTGGTACATATTTGTATTTTTTGGTACATGATTATGGATAGCCTACCCAGAAACGCACCCTTCAGGTAAACAGCTACATTCACTTGCATACACCATATATGAACTTTGTGTAACCTTCAGTACCAGAAGAAGTCATCTATATTATGCCACACTTACCCTAAAGCCCAACATATTGGTATATTTAACATCTGTTTAACAAATAATGGGTCACCTACAAGACTGGTCAAGACCTGTGTCTCTCCCCAACTGATAGCACAAGCAAAAATGCATTTTCTATTAACCAGTTTTAGATGGGCATTGGTCATTTAGACAATGGCCAATTTTTGATTCATCAGTGGGGTAGTCTGAACTGATTGACAGATACTTAAATCTATTTATTACTCTATATAGATACTGATGTAGACCAAGCTAATGCCCCCAGTGCACAATCACATCCATGACTGGTTAAATAAATTTTCTTGTGATGTGATGAATCCAGTGGTGTTGAACCTTCAGTGTGGTTTTGAGTTTCAAGCAATTTTAGTCCCATGCCCCATCCCACTCTTGACCCTGTGCGCCCTTTTCAGCCAAAGAAAATAAATAAAAAAAGCGAAAAATATGCCTACAATATTTCTTTAGTGGATGATGATCCACATCAATGTTTGCATTAGCAATGTCCAAAGCTACTAAAATAGAAAATTTAGATGGCAAAGTATACCCATTTTAAAATAATGCACATCTCTCCCTCGATAACTTGCTCACAATGGGGTCCAAAAACATAGACTGCACTATAAGCGAGGGCGCAAGTTATTGAAGGACCCCCCAAAAATCCGCAAGACAGAAAGCAGCAGTGGTTGGGGTGGGAACTGGGCCATTTAATGACTGAATCAACGTGTTACGATCGCGTTGGGAATAATTGTCAATAAAGCACTTTTTCTTATGACATTTTTTTTTCTGCATAAATAACCTTTGTTTTCAAAATGTCAATCATCTGAAAGACCGTTACATTATTCCAACTGGTTTCAACAACCATGAAACATTTGACTATTATGTCACTGCTTTTTGTTTTGTTAATTAGTCTTGTTCCCGGAGTGGTATGAGATAGTATTGTGTGAAACAGGGAGTCAGAGATGCAGGGAACTAGACTAACTGTTGATACACTACCAAACAAGATTACCTTTTTTTAAAAACATCCGATATTTATTTTGTGAGACATTCTTTTATGTCGAAACTTAATTTTGTACACAATTAGTAAAATACTGATGCTGTGATTTCATTGCAAGTAATAGTGCAACTTCTTATCATCCTTCAGGATATCTGTAAGTGCCAATTTAAGAATGCTCTGAAACTTGTTTTCCCCACAATGGACTGTATCTGTGAAACAAAGCTCTTTATTTTATAAAGTATTCATTTGGCTTGGTTGCCTTGCTATCTCTGATCACAGCTATGTTAGAGTAGGTTATTTTTTTGGTAGTTTAATTGGATAACGTAAACAATAACATTTACAACAGTGTTCAATTGATCAAGTGAAATGAGTTCTCCAGAGATACAACCGGGGCCACTAAATCTTAAGCATGTAGGATTTGCATAATATGTTAACTTTTTTTCCCCACCTCCTTTATCCGACTCAAAGACATAATTAACAAGACAACATGAAGGAGGCCAGCTTTTAATTCTCTGCAACAATACAACAAATGCTTCTGCTCGTCATTTATCATAACTTTGATGGCACTTAATTAGGTTCTCAAGAGAAACGCTCACAGGCATAGCTGTTACTGTAGATTAACTCAGTTTACGTTTAATTACAAGAGGACACATTGCATTTATGATGACTACACTGAACCCTTTACCTCATCGAGTGTATGGCTTTTTAGCCCTTCGATATACATGAAGCAAAGTTACCCAGTGCAGTGCGCTATAAATATAACACATGTTACCAATTCAACCACATACACATAGGCCTGCCTCTTAACTGTTAAGCAGTGTAGTGTATGTTACGTTTAACAGCAATTTTAACCATTTTACATTTTTGGTACACACATACTATGCATGGAAAGGTTTAAGAGTAAAATCTGACCATTATAGCTGTATAATTATTTTTCATGGATGAAATTTTTATGTGCTTTAAAATCTTGAGAGAACTCGTTCACCGTCAAGTCAGTGAAGCCGCGTGACCAACCATAGCTGCCATTTCTCATACTTGAAATTTACAAGTTCTTTGTCTGCGTCTACATCACTAAATCAGCTGAATTTGGTAATTTATAAAAACTAATTGCTGCCTACATCAATATCAGAGCTTTTACTTAAGCTAAGCTTCCATAGTTGTTATTCTAATTGTGAAAACTTGAGTAAGTACTGAACGAAATCTGCAACCTCCGTTTTGGAGAGTGGAGAATATGACCCAGTTACTTTAAATAGCAGATTTCGACCAGAGCATAAACAGTGACCATGTGATCTGACATAATGGTCATTCACACCAATGAATGTAGTATCTAATAGGGGGTTTTCCCCGAAGGTGGCACTATGAAAATCCGCTCAAAATGGCTGATGATTACAGCAGGCGTTGAAAGGTGCTTCCATGAGATGGTGTAGAGGCATCAAAAGGCGCTTACATGCAAATTGGGTAGAAGCGTCCAAAGGTGCTTCCATGAGAATGGAGTAGAAGCATCCAAAGGCACTTGCATCAGGTAAAGGGTTAAAAGAACTAAAAGATAGAACTAGAACACAAATTTCACTTGATAAAAAACTTTTTCATTGGTATTTACTTATTAAAGTACTGCCTCCACTATGTGTGACATTTTCACTGATCAAAATATCGTTGAATATTGTTAGTTACAGTGTACTAAGAATGTCGTTTGGAAAGAAAATGTAACAATATTAAAAGTTGATATTTCATAATGTTGAATAAAATTTCCAGGTCCTATCTACCATTTTCGATGATAAAACGAGCGACATATCAAAGTTTCTGTTACCAATTTTGATAGTGGTTTTCTTCAAATTCAAGAAGTAGGAATACATTGTTTGGTATTTTCTGGTTTAAAAAATGGGATCCATGTCTGACCCCACATTATAAGCGGGTTCATGAGTTATCAAGCGAGTGGTGTATATGGCAATAAAAACATTCATGGGTGAAGCTGGCCTAATTGCAATGACAGCCACCAACATATTTTTGTGGTTAATTCAAGCCTATAGCAATGGGGTTTTTTTTATATGTTCAATTAATGAAAAATGAGACTAAACTGATGCAAATACAGCATCTGTCATTTAGTGATTTATTAAAATGCTGGAAGATAATAAATGAACACTCTGAGTCAAATATGAGCACAATCCTGAATGAAAAATTCCATGGTACAGCTCATTTCAGGTCAACCAGATTTCAAATGTGTGTGTGTGTCAGGGGTCACGCTACCAGGCGATGAGGGTGACTAAGTCGCCTAAAAAGTGTAAACATCACCTTCTTCTGTTAGGAAAGCAAAAATGACTTTGCCCCGTGATTTTTTTTTAGAGGAACATTGTATGACCATCAATTCTGAGATGCACCCTCGCCTTGGCCAGGTCAGTTCCAGTGTTATGTTACATATATCTCAAGGCGACATGTACTCTTCACACCATCAAATAGTTGGTTTTGATATCAATTACGCCAACAAACTAACTCTTGTACATTCACAAGCATGTGTTTTGATAGCTGATTGACCATTAACCATTTCCTGAGTAAGTTTGTAACTATTACTGCCCGATTTCCACAAATTCTCCAGTGATGACAAAAACATACAAACTTGTGTTTCGAAACTTAAGTTTATGTAAATAGCAATTAGAGTTTTTAAGAACAAAATAGGAAACATGAATATTTTAACTGCCACATGTACATTATTTTCTTGATAAAAATCTCTTTGGACAAGTAATGGTGGACATCGCTGTTCTGGGAAGTACTGTTTTATTAGATTGTCTCTGTTTGTAAACAACTGGGCAAAATATAATCAGGAAAATATACAATTTGTAAGAAAGCAGTGACTAAATATTATGTTATTAAAGATTTAACTTTAAAATGCAATTATGTAGGTCATACATATACGGGACAATGCTATGTTTTGGAATTCGACGAGACGCTGTAAGGTCAAGGTTGTATTCTGAGTTTACGAAGATTGTTGAAAATACAAAAACAAAAAAAAAACAAAGAAAAAATAGCAAAGCAAATACTACCTAACCAATGCCTAATGTTACACCAAGTATGTAGACAAATAATACAATCTTATACTTGCAATTCAATCAATGGCCAGTTCTTGGGAAGCTATAAAAGGAGTGGTTACATTAAGAAAAACCCTCTTTCTAAAAACAGATGCACTTTTATGTTATGTTGGCCATGTCGATTCGGTTTTTAAAAAAAGGTTTAGTTCATTCATATACTGACTTTAATTCTTCAGTGAGCTGTCTATGAACAGTTAGCGTGAAGTTTTCTGGGCAACAAAGAAATTAGGACGAACAGTACGATATGAAAAATGTTTGCATTTTCTGTCATGTACATGGTGCAGGGGCAGTGTTTTATCTACCCATGCATCATGCGTCAAATATGCAGACTTTTCCAATTTGATGCACAAAAATCGTCAACAGTACGTAAATTGACGCACCTCAATGTTATGTTTTTGCTGATTAACAAAAAACAAAAGTTTGGTCTAAAAATCATTGCTAGTATGTAAACTGACGCAACCCAATGTTATGTTTTGCTGATTAACACAAAATAAAGGTTTGGTCTAACTACTTTATTGGCTAGATTACAACTCTCCCAAACAAGGAAAACATGCGCATATCAGTTTCTTACGCTAATGTTATCATAATACACCACTCCCTCAATAACTCGCGCACAACGGGGGTCCAAAAACATCGACCATGTTATAAGCGAGGGCGCGAGTTATCGAGGGACCTATAACAAACAACAAAACTAACAAAGGGATCGACATAGAGACCAAAAGGGGGGTGGGGTGGGTTGGCATGTTACAGTGTTGAATATTCAATTAATAATTGTGCTAAGATTAACTGTGAATATATCTCTTCATAGCGGTGTACTTGGTTTCCTTTTTTCCTCACAGAGTAACATTAATTTCTGGACATGCCAGACACCATGTTATAAGCGGGTTCACGAGTTATCCGGGCGCGAGTTATTGACGGAATGGTGTATATAAGGCTACAACTGAGTGTGGAGCCTGAAGCTGACCTTATGTGACCTGTAACTGTCACATCACATCAATTGTAGCAACAGGATGTTAGAACCATATAATCACTACACACATGAAAGTGGCAGAAAATAAACACGTGATTTTAAAGTGATTTTCACAAGAAACTATTTTATGCGCATCCTTGTCATGCAACGAACCAACAATTTCCATTGTATGCCTTGCGTTGTTCCAAGATACTGTCAGCGTTTGACTGAAAATGGCATCCACGGCAAAAAAAATTAAAATAGATCCAAAACAAACAAAATTATGATTTGGACCACGTTTACAACCAACTGACGGTAAGAGTATTGTTATTGAACAAGTGGAGCCTTCATCATCGAAAGATGAGGTCACGGTTACTCGTAAGATAAAACGTAATTTTGTGCAGCAATAGTTTAAAACATACAGCTTGCTACGTTTTCAAAAAGTTAAGTTGTGTGAAGAATGTGACAGTTAAGATGCCTGCCTTTATGTTTTGCCATATAGGTACAGAGGCTAAAAAAAACCTCCATGACCAAATGTGCAAAAAAACCAAAAAAAACCAGTAACTTTCAGAACAGTACACTGGCAAGGCATGCTGGCTTACCAGAACACACCCTGTTGATTGAAGGTCCACAACACCAGGCAGATTTGAATGCAGTTTTACAAAAACATTCTTCCAAACTCGACATAGCAGCAAAAGTGCTACATAAGTGTGTACATTGACTGAGTGTAGAAGACATCCCTTTTATAAATACAAATCTCTTCACAATTTAATACACGACTTAATGGCTGAAGAAACTGATGCTATTGGCATTTTGAAGAATTCTGCCATTCAATATGACTTGACTACTACCTGTTCCGAGTTACTGGAGAGTCTATCAAACGTTGTTGAGGATAGTCTTATACGTGATCTGCAAAATTCGTCATTTGTGACAGCAATGGCAGATGAAAGCACTGACAGAACCAACAATAAACGCCTTGTGATATATGCTCAGATTATTTCTGACGAAACCATCAACAAGATTTTTAACAAATGTAGAATATTCCGATGCTTCTGGCAAGGGAATTGCCTTATTGGCTTTAGTCACATTACATAACTAATATTTCTGTTGTGTATTTAAACAATATAATTATTTTTTTCATCGGCTTAAATAGAACTCATACATCTAGATTTTGACTCATTGATTTTTGCCTTGATGAGTCAAATGACTTACATCAAGTCGTTTGTAGATAAAACACTGCAGGGGTTGTTTCAAACAAGTTTAGAAATCATTTCAAATGCCATTTTATAATGAACTTTCAGAAAGTAAAAAGAAAAAAATTCTTGATTAAGGGTAGTTGATTAAGCATTTGTACAAACTTGCAATTACAATACCGAGATCTAGTTACTCAGTTAACATTCATTACAATGTATAGCTTCTGTTGTTGTCGTTTCAAGTCATATTGCCAAAATACACTGAATATGAATATGATAGTTATTAAACATGCACCAAATGTGTTTATAATATAGATAGAACTCAGAAAATTTTCTGCTTGAAAATAAAGTTTTGCTTAAAACCAATGTTAGATGCAAATATGCATACTGGGAAATAGATGGCATAATACAAATAAGAGAATGAAAACCACACACACACACACACATATATATATATATATATATATATATATATATATATATATATATATAAATTTTTGTTGCATGTCTTGCTTTGCTCCCTCTTCTCCCTGTTCAGCTCTCACTTCTCCCTGTTCTGTCCAAAAGGAAAAGTCACTTTTCCCTAAAATTCAGGTCTAGCTTGACCCCTAAGGCCACAAAGATGATTGGTCAAATAAGCCAGAAAAAAAGGAATACAAAAAATTCAAAAAAAAGAACTGCAACTTTTATCTTTTTGTGCATGCTCGAGTGAAATAGCCAATGAAAAATGAAGTTTCTAACACACCTAGGCATCAAGCTAAATGAAAGTCACTTGGAAGCAGATGTTTTTGGATGTATTCAGAAGTAGCCCCAAAAAAGCGTTTCCTACTCCTATTTCAGGTGAAAATGACAAAAATCTCCAGGAGTTAATGAGTAAAGGAATCCCATACATGTCCAACATTAAGATTTTGGTGTAATCATTACAGTTTTTTTCACCTAACCACATCTTATGCTCCCATATATATGTATCACACACCATTTTGCTACATTGAAAAATGAAAAGTTAAGTAATAAAAAGTGGTGGTTTTTCATTTTTATTATCATCTCTTTAATCCCGCTCATTATAAAAATTTGAGAATATTCTGAAAAAGAAGACTGCTGTGTAAGAACAGTGTACAAGTACATTTGTCCATCCTAGACCTACATGTGCTTTCCTTATTATTTTATTTATAGTACAGTATCTGCGTATGACACAATTCCAAGAAAATAGACTGGTTTCTTCAATTTGAAAATACGCCTCAAAAAGTCGTTAAAGTAATAATGCATTTAGGTAGCATACCAGTGTATATTCTTAACCAAAACAGGCTTGTTCGATGTGGCCTCATGGATGTTATATGACTGAAAACTGTTTGAGCAGGTGGATCTTATGAAACTTCAAAATGTGTCAGATCAGAAAAAGGACAAATCAGTTGTGCTTTACAAAGTTGGAAAGAAGAATATGAGAGTGGTGTAATACAGCACTCTGACTGAAGTCACTGTCTGAATTTGTGGACTTGACTTAATGATCATTCAGCAAAAGTTAGACATGTAGGCTAGTTAAAGTGAGTGTTGTGAATAAATAATTTGCCAGTGTGTTTGTATTATGGTACTAATCCACATGGGTTTTGCCCGTTTGTGACGAAAATTTAAACTAGCAGCAGATCCAGGTTTGTAGCAAACATAGATGTAGATTTTTCATATAGTCTGCTGTAATTATGGCATATAAAATATCTAGATCACAATTTTTATGGACAGATTATGCTTTTTTTACCACTTAAATTAGCAATACTTACGTTTATACCGCAGAGTTGGCATATATGTAACTCTTTTAAATTTCTGATTTCAGGAAATTCTCCTGCGTCAAACTTTACAGAATCAAATGCAGAATCAAATGGATACTCAGACTATTCAAGATATAGGCATTTCACGAGCCAATGAAATGACATCAATAACAGATCCATTCTTAGGGCAGTCAAACTCGTCTGATCATACGCGGCAGGAGAGTGGTGATAGTGGTGTAGGTAAGTGTATAAAGCAGTAACCTTTAAAGGAAAAAAAAATCTCAGAAGTTTTGCTTCTTATCTGATGTGCTTTAACTTTTTGCTCTGAGGCGTAGAGATTTGAAAGTGTGCTAGCCAGCAAGTTTAATACTAAGGCTGTTTGCATTTGATTTCCACATGTAAGGTGTTAGCCAGCGTTTGCAGATTGTGTGGAGAAGAAATTCTATTTCCTGCAGTGAAGTATGATGTCAGCCATGTATTTCACTGTTGTCAACAGTTTTAAGATTTCATATTAAAATTTATGAAGGTCATAACATAAACAATAATGCAGTTTGTTGGTAAGATACTTTATGGTTTAAAAATTGCCATGTATTACTAAATGCTGTTTGTTAACTTATGAGGGCTCACAGGAAGTGCAGGATAGTTTTGTTGTTTCTTAAAGTTTCAGGTCTATTTTTGTCACATTTCTATATACACCACTCCCTCAATAACTTGCGCCCAGATAACTCACTAACCCGCTTATAATGTCAGGCATGGATCCCATTTTGTAAACCAGAAAATGACAAAAGACTGATCCCTATCTGATGAACTTGAAGAAATTGTGATCAAAATTGGTAATGGAAACTTATATATATATTGCTTGTTTTATTGGCAAAAACGGTAGATAGAACCTGTAAATTTTAATCAACATTATTAAATATCAACTTTTAATAAGAAGTCATAAATTTGTTACATTTTCTTTCCAGACGACATTCTTAGTATACCACAATTAACAATATTCAAGGAAATTTTTATCAATGAAAATGTCACTTGCGCCAACTGGAGGCAGTACTTTAAATAAATAAATAACAATTAAATAATTTTTTTATCAAGTGAAATTTTTATTTCTAGTTCTATCATTTAGTTTCTTTTTAGTCCAATCATCATAAATGCAATGTGCCTTCTTGTAATTAAATGTAAAATGGATCAGTCTCCCATAACAGCTATGTACGCTAATGTTTCTCTGAGAACCTAATTAAGTGCTGATGTCATGTTTTAATATCTGAAAAGTGGAAGCATTTTGTTGTATTGTTGCACTGAATTTAAAGCTGGCCTCCTCTGTATTATCACGTTAATTACATCTTTTGAATCAAATAAAGGAAGTGGAACAAAAAGTTAAAAGTCATGCAGATCCTACATGCTTAAGATCTAGCAGCCTCCGGTCGTATGTTGGGTGAACTCGTTTCATTTGATCAGTCGAACACAGTTATAAATGTTGTTTTACACGTAATATAATTAAACTACCTTACATTAACCTACTCTGTCATATCTGTGATCAAAGATAGCAAGGCAACCAAGCAAAATGAATACTTCGTAAAATAAAGAGCTTTATTTGACAAATACGGACCATTTGAGGGGAAAAGGAGTTTCAGAGAATTCCTAAATTGGCCTTTAGAGATATCCTCAAGGATGATAAGAAGTTTCATTATTACTTGCAATGAAATCATGGCATCAATTATTTTACTAATTGAACAATACAAAAATTGAATTTTGACGTAAACGATTATCTCGTGAAATAAACGTCACATGTTTTTGAAAAAAGAGATCTTCTTTGGTTGTGTATCAACAGTTAGTCTGGTTCCCTGCTTCGTAGACACCATTTTTCGCACAACACTATTACATACCACTCTGAAAACTAGACTTGTCAGCAAAACAAAAAGCAGTGACGCAATAGACAACTATTTTTGCATACAGGTGTTGATTGTTGAAACCAGTTGGAATAATGTTAATGATCTTTCAGATGTTGGACATGTTGAAAATAAAGGCAATTTATACAGAATAACAAACAACTTCATCAGAAAAAGTGCTTTGTTGACAATTATTCTCGACACAATTATAAAACGAGGATTTAATCATTAAACAACCCAGTTCCCACCCCAACCCTGTGGTTTTCTGGATGTCTGGCAGATTTTTTGCGAGGTCCCTCGGTAATTCACACCTTCACTTATAGTGCAGTCTATATTTTTGAACCACGTGTGTGCGTTGTCGAGGGGGAGGTGTATGTATGATCATGTTTATCAGTGTAGCACTGCAGTGGAGAATATCTCTATAATTATTAACCAGATGTTATGTTCTTTTTAAATATGGAAATGTTTATAATGTATATTTGTTCGGTTTAGGCTTTGTCTGTACCAACTAATGACCATTTTGTTTATAACCTGCACTTTGTAAGAAAAATAATCCTTCATTATGCATCAGTGTTCAGTGGGAAAATTCCACTTTCAAAATTACATATCATTTACTGAGCAAAGTGTTGTGTTTAATGCAGAATTCTGACCCATGAGTATAATGATCTTATCCAACACCAGTTTTCTATTGTAATGAAGGATTTTATAAATCTTACTTGTCAATGATATAGGTATTACTTTTCCTGCAGCTTTTGTTTTCATCATTAACAATGTTAGTTTTTAGTGTTTTGAAGTCATATATTTTCTGCATTAGTTAATATATTCATCTAAACTTGTGTGAGATGCTGTACTTGGTTGGGCATAATGTTATAGTGTAATCATAAATTTTGAACATTTATATGCAAGGAATTCAATTTTCTGTCTTGCCAGCACAAGCAGCAACCAATCCTTTATAGAACCATTTACAAGGGAGACCACTATCTTCCTTGAAGTCAAGTTCTGAAGTAGTGCTTTTGGCAGTTGTTTTGCAAAAACAAGGTTGCCAGTTCTGTCAGCAACTGTTGGTGTCCTTAGAGCACTTTTCTCCAGTTGCCTTGGCACAGTATAACCAACTTGTAATGATTTCCTATAAAATATCAATCCAAACCAAATGTACATGCACATTTGTAGTGGTATTGTTTGAATATGAATTGTGGAGGATATATATATATTTTTATTTTTATTTTTTTCTTTCTTGATATACAATTTTTATTGTAGGGGGCATGGGATCGGGGACCAATTATAGTTTACCCAGAACTCCGGAAGATTTCCTTAGTAATGTTGAGGAAATGGATGCACAAGACGGTGAGTTTAGATTTTGTTATTTCCAGGGTAATTCTTTGTTGCTGAAAAGCTTTATTTCATTGATGATTAGATGATAATACCTACATCACTAATTTACTGATGTAAGATTTCAATTTTCCTGTCTTAAAAGTTTCAATATATTTATTAAACTGAATTTGTTGTATAGCACTCATTTTTTTCTGACTACTATGCCAGATTTCTTGTCTGTTCCATAATGCTATATTAGGGTTTTAAGTCCATTAGTGCCATACTCTGCTTCTTCAGACAGAGGTATTTTGATCAAATACTTCTAGATCTTTACTTCATAATTACATTTTTTTTTCATTCTTATTTGTTCTGTTTGCGTTAATGATACAGTTTTGTAGCACATGATTCCAAAGAGCTAAATTGTTTGAGAAAAGAAATGAAAATTGCATTATACTTTTAAATTGACTGTATTTTAATTAGGTTCAATATTCTGTCTTTCCTACATTTCGTTTCGAAATACCGCTGAAAGGGGCATTGGCTGGTATGCCTTCTATTTTTGTCTATCCAGCATGTACATCTGACTCCTATTTAACACCATTTTCGGGCTCAAAGTCGCTCACTGGTATCTCCATTGACACTTTCCCAGCTCTAATAATCTGATATACTTCATAACTTTATGAATATTGTCATCATCACTATCAGCGGCCAGTATTTGCCACACTAAATTATCATCTGAAGCAGAACCATGCTGGAATGCAGCCATTTTGAGTTTTCAAGGTAACCCGATATTTTTAACGTGCATTCACCATTCTTATTACCAGCTAAGGAAGGCATGCTTATGCCTTGTCACTTGCATGCACTTTGTAGGAACCCCAGCTATGTTATGATCTGTATAGTATCTATAGCTAACCTAAATCCGAAACTTTGTATCAAAAAAGTTAACGTGGAAAAATGCAAAGCAGCTGGTGTGTGACAGTCCATTCAGCCAGTGGAAATAATAATTCTTTGTTGTCTTGTTTTATTGCTCTAAGGCCCTTACCTTTTTACCCAGACCTTCAGTTACATTTTTTTCTCAAATTTAGTACTTTGACTAAATGGTATGTCTCTAATAAATATATGATAGCCCATTTCCTCAATATGCTTTTCTTTGCTATTTTGATATTCCTCAGAGGGTACTAGTCATAGTCTGAATCATTCCACTTCTGAAAAATTACGAACATTTCTCCCCAATAACTGTTTAAATGATCAGAATGGTATTTTCAATACTGCGTCTCTCATATTTCTTGTGGACAGTGCAAATATCATGTTCATTTGTTTGCTTGTTTGAAAGTTTCATCTGTGACTCAGCAAACTCAGTCATATCGTTCAGTTTATCATCTCTACTTTCAGGTAGATGAAACAGCTGCTTTAGTTCATTCACAAACCAATTTAATAAACTAAAACCTGAATGTATACGACATGAGTGTACATGTTTTGTTTAAAAATAGTACTTAATAAGCTATACTATTTTTAGACACACATGTGCAATATTAGGTGTTCAGTATCACAAAATACTGAATGATTTTGACAATGTAAAATTAACGGAGAAAAAAAAGTATATTATGATCAGTGTTTACAGGAGTTATCCCCCCATGGTCTCTCCTTCTGACTTGATTATACAGCTTCACTAAAGATTGTTGGATTTCAGCCACATTTTGCTTGCAGCTATATATTGATGAAATCTTGAGTTTGATTTCCGACACTCCATGAAGGCATTTAGAAGAGCTATGCTCTGATTGTGTTTATATTTTTAACAGCATTCCATTCCCTATAATTGTCCAACCAGCATTCACTTGCATATTGATGAGAACTTACATGAGTTTTATTTCCAGCATTCCTTAATGTTATTAGAGAAGTAATGGCCATTGACTACCAGTTTCTTTAGTTTGGTTTCTGAAGCAGAACTGTTCCAAGTATTGTTGGATTTCAACCACATTTGGCATGCTGCTTTGTACTGATGAAACTCTTAATGTGTTTGATTTCAAGCACCCAGTGACTTCACTTAAGGAAGTTATGAGTTATGATTGCTAATCATTTCATGGTTTGTGAAGTATAATTTAACTAAGATTGATTGATTTCTGCCAGACTTTTCTTGCACATTTAGGTTGACATTAACTTTAATGGTTTTAATTTCCAGCATTCCACCTCATTATTTATTTAGAGGAATTATGACCCCCATAATTCTCATTATCTTAACGTTGGTTTCCCAACACAACTTTCATTGTTTACGATCTTACCAAGCAGATTGATGTTGGTGGAGCCCATTGCAATGCACCCATTACCAATAGTTCTAGTGCTTCCTTCTGATATTTCATCTGCCAAATCATGTGCATCATTAAAATAATTTTCTTGTTAGGACAGTACATTGAGACATAGGAACCCATATAAATCACCTTTAACATCTGTCCGTCTGTATCTGCACTTTAACTTCCATAGCACTGACACCCTTACACATAATTGGATGCCATTGGTAGGTGAATTGCATATTATATATAGATTTGACCTCATGTAATAGTTTTGTATTTTGATGTAGCTGTTGATCTTTTTCTACAAAAGTACACCTACTCTTTTGAAGGCCCTGACTGAAAAAAAAACTGTTGCAAGTGGAATCCTTTCTAATGCACCCATCAGTAATAGATTATCTGGTGTTTAAATAGTTTAAGGTGTTGTGAATGAGAAAAAGATACCAGATTTCATTTCCAAAGATCTCATTTATATTTTACTGAAACTATTTCTTGATTTTCATTCCTCATTAATTCATATGAAAGGGTGAGAACTAATGCATCTGGAATGATATTTCTGTAGATGAAGCTGTACTGTACTCAGTTGTTTATTTGCTTTTCTTGCAGTCCATCGCCCAGGTGACTTTAACAATATGGACATTGGTACGATAGGTGATAGCAACATGGACAGTGATGATCTAGTACCCAGTTTACAGGTAAGTAGACAGTGTCATTGGAGGATGTAGCTTTTGAACTAGGGTCATTGATATTATCAGAACTATGTAAAGTAATGAAATGATACTTTTTAATAATAATTATGTCATGAAATGTGCCCAGCAGTGTGTCAATGAATATTGTTGGATACATGCTAGTCGTGTCCGTTAGGGTGTTGGTCCTGTTCCACATAACCATTGTGGGGTTGGTGTGTGGGAAAAAAACAGTATGGTGGGCGCAAACCATGATGGAAACTCTATCATGAATCCTTCAAACGGCATTGTGAGTAGAAATTCTATTAGACACACACACACACACACACATATTATATATATATATATATATATATATATATATATATATATATATATATATATATATATATATATATATATATAATGCCTGTATCACACATCAGTGAACAGTGATGCACATTGGTTTCAGTGTACTTGATTATACTTCTTGTCGATTTATCCACAGGTGTAGAAGAAATGCAACTCAGACTACGTCTATATCATCCTGTCATGCTAAGTAAAACAATCATTGGAAAAATGGAGAATCCATTGATGTCAATAAATTGCGTTACAAAGTAATATTAAAGTACAATCATAAAGTAAAATACATTACAAATATTCTCTTTTCCGATGGTGCTATTACTCCAGAGGTGGCCTCACGTTTATCAATTGTGCCTGCCTTGAAATAGACTGAATATTCTAGTGCTCTGTTATCAGTTGCACCCTCCATGAAATGGACAATTGTATTTTGTAATTCAGCACAATGTTGTTGATTGTACCTGCCTTGAAATAAACTGTATTGGATTTGGTTAGTCAGTTTAACCAAGTATAGGGCAGATCTTGCATGTTGATTTTGTGTGTTTTTAATTCTCAAGGAGAAATCGAGATTTGTTAGATCTGACCTATGCTCAGACTTTGTCCCCCACCAATATAAAAATAAATCCATTTTACGAATGGAGGTCGTTGCAAAAATAATATGGATCTGTTTTATATTGATTTTATAGGGGGGTTTGTGCTACACATTTTTCCATTTGTGCAGTTAACTTTATTAGGATTTTATCTATTTGTAACATTAGGATTTTATGTATGTGTAACTTTCATCATTGACTCGGTTAGGTGGCTCTCAGTAAATACACCAGTGGGTATCTGGGTACTTGGGTACCCACATATTGATAATAACCCAGGTTATAAAATGTGCCATAGGGTACCCATTTATGATAACAGTATACAAGTATTCTGCCAATGCTTGTAAAGGCAGCAAAAGCTCTGTTTTCAAGTTGACTATCCATTTGATTGAGCCGCAAGTACATGCACTTTTTCAGTGCCAAGCAGAGGTCTGCCTCTTCCAGTAAATAATTGACCTTAATCCTATAGCTTGTTTTCCCACGTGAGAACTCTGATTGAATTGCGACTGTGGTACAGTGGCAAGTAACAGGGGGTGGTTATTTGATCTTGATGCACAATTGACATGTTCAGTTGCAACTTTTGATGGATTTGACAAATTGAATAGTGAAAGTGTTACTTGGCTCAGACTCTAAATAAGATCCACATATGACAGTGAGGCCAAGGAAAGGGAGTCAGATAATGTTTATGATGACTACATCTTGACGATTTACTAGACGACAGTGGAGGATTTCAGAACTTTATCAGACAAAGAGGATGAAATCGTGGACTTTGTACCAAATGACATTAGAGAATGTATATTTATAAGATACTGTGATTAGAAAAAAAAAATGATCTTAACTTTGGGTTTGTTCACATGTAATACAATTTCCTTTGTAAGGTACCTGGGGTAACCAATCATTAGAATCAATGGATACCTGGTCAAAGTTTTCAAAAATTTTGAAAGCTTTAGCTGTCACTACAGTAATAGACATTGCTGATTAAAACCATTGGATGGGTGGGGGAGAAAAATATTTTTCTTTATTAACTGGGGAGACAGTTGAGTTCAGATGAGTTGCATATATAAATTGCAAGTCAACTTTTACAGCTATATCGATTGAAGTTAATTACACCACTAGACACATAATTCCTTGAGAAGTGGTCTTGACAGGTCTGAAGCAACCTCTGAAACCTCTAGAATGTCTCCCAAGGGGCTCATTTTTCTTTGGGGTTGAAAAAATTCACACCGCAGCATAGGTAACAATGATCAAGACACGAGTTGACTGTAAAAATAGTTACATGCAACAGGTTAAAATGGCAGTGTGTCTATAAATAATCATAAGACAATACCATTGATAAGCAATCCAAGCCTTACTGTCTCCTTTTGTAAATTATTTAAAGAGCTGAATTTTATAATAAATCATGAATGATGGGAGAATTTATTTGACTAGATAAAAGTCTTGGAAAAAATAATTATAACCTAAAGCTGAAATATAATTATGTAAAAGATAATGTGGAACAAATACAAATACTGTGGAGGCAGGAGCATTATGCATTATGACCTGAATATAAATTTATCAAAGAGATGCAGAAATACAATGGCTAAGTCCAGCATGGATGTGAGAGAAATAGCTCCACTTGTATGTCTCATGGAGGAAGCCTAGGTGGCACTGGAAGAGATCTTTTTTAACCCAGAGTAATGGTTTGATATATTTTTTACTTAATTAATGGCAGCGGCAACAGAGTTGCTGGTGATAAATTACTTTTACCATCGATGTAGTCATACACAGGTGTGTAAGAGACTTTAGTTGCTTTAACACATTAACCCCTGGAGGTTCTTGTTGTTTTCACCTGAATTGCGAGTAGGAAACACATTTTGGGGGCTGTTTCTGAATACATCCTAATACATCGACCTCCAAGAGATTTTCGATTAATCTAATGCTTAGTTGTGTTAGAATCATTGTTTTTCATTGGCTATTTCGCCCGCGCATGAGCAGAAGGGTAAAAGTTGGAGTTCTTTTTTTTTTTTTTTTTTTTTTTTTTGCTTAACGGACACATCATTTTCATTATCGAGACCACTCTTTATTCCAAATGCCCATCTTATCCTACTTTTTGCAAAGATTTGCCTGTCTCTGTGCAGTTCAGACCAGTCTGTCTTAGATCTGAGGCCTTTTGCAAAAAGTCTAAAATCTGGACACAAAATTGGATTCTGACCTCAGGCGAATTTTGGGTAGAAAAACTCAGGTCCAAAAAATTATGTTTTTCCCTCTGTATTTTGTAGTGCAACTAGAACATCCATATTATTTGGTATCATTGTAAAGCTACATCTGTCTACCTTTCTATAATACCACCCACTTTAGTGTGTCATTCATGACCTTGACGCTACAGAGTTCGGAAGTAGGGTACTACTTCCTGCCGCGTAGACACAGCGCCAGGGGTTAATGTGTTAATTATGTTGAAGTTTTCCAACTTGGCCATTATGGCACTGTATTAATTTGTGATAATGGCAACATCATTAGTGGCTTCCAAATATAATTTTGTAATCCTGCACAAACTACTTTGCGTGGCTGTGATTTTGATATGACGACACATATTCGTTTGAAGTCTTGTTGATAATATTTTTCCACCAACACTAACTGCACCAGCCACAATTGATATGGCACTAATAGTTATTCCAATGGGGGCACCCATGACAGTCATCATGGTACTATTCCATTAACACCAGGCCCCACTGTGGCTACAGATTTTATACCACAAGCAATGTTGATGATGCCACTAATTCATTTAACACAATGAAGTATTTGTTGACATTTATCAATTTTGGTATGTAATTGTGCCTCTGTGTTCTTGATGTTTTCATGTCTATATTCTTTTGAGATCCCTTAGTGTCATTACAAGTTTATAATTGTCTCAGAATCACGAAGGTGTGTGTAAATGTTCAAGATGACAATGATGTATTGCCTGTGTCAGTGTTTTGTCAGTTTGCAAAAATAGAAATAATACATTCTTGCCACTGTCAAATAATATCAACCGTCCAGATTGATTGAAATGCTGCAACCTCCTCCCAAGACTATGTCTACACTGAATTCAAACACACCATAGAATGAAAATTGATAAAGACTTGTGACTTGAGCAGAATGTTAGATCAAAAGGAGGAGCTTTCCATTTATCCTTACCAGTAGCAACTACACAGGAAATTTGTTCCAAGTCATTTTTTTAGTTTTTGATTTGTTTAAGTGAATGGTTATATGCCTCTACAAACATCATTGAAGGATTTTCTCTGCTCTGCAATTTGTTAAATCAGTAGTGGATTGCCACTAACAAATTGACAAATCTGATAACATTGGAGTTGACAAACACATTACCATAGATGGGTTTGTCCCAGTTCTCCTGTTTTTGAAAATCTTCACTGGAGACTAGGCCACTAGTTGGTATTTGGTCTTCCATTTTGATTAATTCTGATATCAGTGTTGATCTAGACCTGATCATAACGTTTTATTATTATCATCTAATGTTTCAAGTGCATATTGTTTCATGGCAATATCAGCAAGTTATCATTCATCGTTATCTTCTTGAACGGTACCAGATTTGCTTAAAATGGTACCGATATGCACCTTCTCTAATATTTAAGTCAGATCGTAACTATTTAACATTATACCCTGTTTTTTCCATCACAGATGCTTTTGTGGCAATATTGGCAAGTTATATCTTGATTTCCTTCAGCTTTTTCAAAATATCTTTAATTGTTTTAGAGTTGTCCTGGAAGTTTTTATCTATCTGATCAATAACTTTATTTGTTCATCATAATCTTCTTTCAGTTTGGATATTTGGATATTTCACTGCTTTATACCCCAGAATCTTCAATCTTACCCGTAACACCATAGTGATAATATCAATCACTTTGATATGCTAGTTTCTATCTAGCCAGATTGTTTCTGAATCATGACAAGTTCATTTTGGTCAACTCCAGGAAGGTCCATTACAGTGAGTAAATCATATCAGGAGGCAAATTTTGATATGTCAATGTCAAGGGTTTTACCCTGCCACTGGTATATTGATCATCCATAGATGTCCATGGTCATTCTTATTGATTAGTGGCATGATTCATTGTGCACTGTGAGCTGGCTTGCCAGGTTGTATATTCATGTATAACTGACAGAATTATCAGATAGAGGATTGTTTCCCGCAATAGCTTTAAGCGCCCCAATGGGTTCTGGTTCACGTATTGGTGGATCCATTTCAGTGTTGGTAGTGTAGACACCCTCATGGTTTTATTGCTTGTGTCTTTTGACATAATTGATAAATTTATTTGGTAGTGTCAACCCATACAAATCAAAATAAAGAACCATGCATGGATCAGTTGAGTATGCAATGTGATGAGTACCATATTGTTCACTGGAATCTAAATTGATTATTTCTGTTTCATGTGGTAGACTGTTAATGGTCCATAGCTGCATATTTAATTAATCGTGCATAAAATTCCATGAAAATGTTTTATTCGTGTGTGCCCTGCCATATCAAGGAAATTTCAACAAGGGCGATTTCGTTATATTCTCTTTAATCGCACTCCTTGACCATAGAACACTTTGTTTCCTTGTCTTGATGTTAATTGCAGTCCTGGCCCTCTTTTGTTTTTGCTGCGGGTGAGAGCTTGGATGGCAAGTCTTGCCCCTGTGGCCTTTTTCAGCGCCATTCCAGCAGCAGTTCCAATGGCACCCAATGCAGTGGCTTTTGCAGCAGTAGGTGAAGTAGTGGTGACCAATGAGGGTGTCACAGTAAGTGGGAATATTTCACCATTTTGGGTCATATCAGCAACCTCTGTGGCCAACTGTTATTTCCACTTCATGACCCGCAGACACCGCTTTATTGAAATAAATTACTGGACACTCGGTTAGTGCTAGTTTATTGGTCCACCATGCAACAGTGACCCCACTTATCCACAGTTTTTGGCAGCTGATCATAGTTTTGTATTCTGACTCAATGTCACATCCACGTAGTTGTATGTCATGTTTTATTGTAATGTGTATGATCAGTTCCATTTACATATTCAGACAACATTACGTTTTCCACAGGCATGCAACAACCTTCATTTTTCCATCAACCCTAATGAGTAGCAGTGTTTTGTCCAACAATATCACAGCAATACATCTTTAGTCATCAATACCAGTGCCTGCCTTATCCACACAAGCTCAGAAATGCATTTCTACAATATATTGTGTGAATAAATCCAGATGTTCCAATAAAAAGTAGTATATGGGATAAAATGCTGTGAAATCCTTCTGAGATTTCTGGAGTTCTGTGTCAACATTCTTATTATACCCCATAAAGGACATAGCACGTGATATGCACATGTGACATGAGTCTGATAAAAATCCATTTGGATTTCTTCGGATGGTTTCGGATGGCCATTAAATCTCAGTGACACCTCAGATACACGAAGTTTATCCAATGCTGTGGGGTTTTTTGTTTGCGAGTTTAATTGATCAGTATCCTAAAATGCAATAAATACATTTCACTGTGCAGAAACACATTTGATATGCCATGTGAATAACACATTGACACCACTTTGAACTATATCTGTTGTCATTGACAGCCATGACAACATAGTGACCACCCACCCACCCCAACCCAGCTTAAAAGTAAGTTATCCTTCCATTGAGAGGTGGCTTTAACATTTGCTTCCATAGTAAAAATTTTGACAAGTCACTTTTCCATGTAGCTCTGCAGTCAAGGCCGTATCTGAACCCTCAGGGCGCCAAAAGACTTTCTTGTCATCACTGTGTCATATCAGAACAACTGTGAGCTTGGCCCCAAGTATAACTTTTATGATTTTTCTACAAAACCCAAAGATGTGTAACAGTAGAATTGCACAACTAATTTGACTTCAGACCATAATTTGGGCTTGACATTGTGCAAATCCCACCTTGAAATTTGAGTTTTATGGGGATGAAAATGCAAAAGGGTTTGCTGGTTTGTCTCATTCCTGCTACTTGAGCAACAGTTTCGGCATCTAAGGAACAAGGAGTATTATCGCTGATTCAAATGGTCTATCATCAGAATTATCTGTAATATCCTTGGTGAACATTATTGATGGGTCAGTGCTGTGAAAATAATCATCAGAGTATCATATGATTCCTAGTATTGCCATTGCCACATCAACATTGTCCAGGCATGCTCTGATTTCCTTGCTGTTGATGATGTATCAGGTGCTGTTGAATAACACCATCATTCCATTGTTGACAAATCCAGCATGACCACAGGTGTGCGAAAATGTAAATTTATGTCAGCCAGCAGTAAAACTGTGGTCTGTGGAAATGAAATTTCCTATGTGGGTGATATTGCATCTGCATTGAAAAGGGGGAAAATACGTAGGAGAAAAACATTTACCAGGGTAAAATTGCTTCAGTTCAGGAACTCAACTGGATATTTGATATGATCCTGGTGATTATCTGAGACCCAGCGAGAATCCAGTCAACAGAATACACCACATTATCATCATGATCTCTCGTACAGGAACACTGACATATCAAAGCAACATCGCTGGCTGCATACTGATTGACATACTAAATGTCATCAGCCCCAGGGGGTCTGTGAGAGCATCTTGTATGAAAGTTAATAAGAACCACAATAAAAGGCAAGTTATTGGTGGAACAATGAATTAGTTGGAATGCTCGCATCTCATAATTGAATCAGTTTATTACAGTCCCAGTGGTCATTGTAAAGCTCCGCAGTGGTCTGCAAATAAGCATTTGTAGCTCGCATTGAATATCAAGGATTCTAATCTGATTGTTCCTTCTCCACAAACCACTTCTTACCTCCTTTCAGCAGAAATATCTATATCAATTTCCCTCCCATGCTCATTCCTGGCAGGAGCATCTTTTAACAAGATTTATCCATCATCTGGAGTGTTCTTAACATCGACTTTGTTACTGTCTTAAGGAGCTTCTCTGCTGCTGTCTGAGGGTTTTTAGCAACAATGCCCGCAATGGGAGAACTATTTTTTTCTTTTCCTTTTGAACACTGGCTCTAGTGCATCAGTGACACTGTCCAGGGGTCCACCAGTGACCTCATTGAAAACCAGCTCAGGTTTTATCATCGGGCTTTCTTTCAGCAATTTCAACCAGAATATTTTGTTGATGCAATCTACCAGATGATGTATCAGTGGTATCAATTCACCGGGAAATTTTTCTGCATGAAGTTTAAATAATTGCTGTTGAATATTTTCGCAACCTTTTTTTCGACACGCCACAATGAGATCAGGTTTCCATACTGACAGAAATTCTTCATAGGTTTGTTTCTGGAATCACAGCCTGCATATCTGCACATTGTACTCAGTTTGATTTCAAATGTATCCTTACCTTTAGCTGTCTTCCATGGATTGAACATTATTAATTATTTCTTTATAGTAGCCATTCTGGCTGACATTGTAGCAGTGGAGCCATTTGTGGGGCATCCCACCGTTGATTGGTGGTTGTTGACCTTGATCACCACACATAATTACTGGCCATGCTCTGAGCCATGTTTAAAACTGTTAGTGTTTAGAATAGCATTGCACCTGTTTCATTCCATTTTATTTCCTGTGGTATGTATTTGTTGCCCATATAGATAAGAGCCCAGTCGAAACAGCCAACCATCTAAAAAAACATTGATACATTTGTGAGTTAATGTTGCATTGTCTGATTTAACTGGCAGGTTTGTGAGTGGATGTCAGAACAACTAAATTTGAGTTTTTGAAAAAATTAATGGTGCATGTGTTCTTGCCAGAACCACCACAGTCAGTTGCATAAACAAATTTATGATGCTCTGTGAGGTCTGCTATGCTTGCTTCCATTGATGGAGGAGGAAGATTATTTTCGAAAAAATACTTATTCCTTGGTTCATGCATCATGGATGTATTCAGAAATCATGTTTTTTTTCTCCAGTGGCCATATGGAGCAGATGCATCTGGTGATGGTACACATGAGCAATCACGCACATTTATGTAGATATCCCAACACCACATAGCTGGGTACTACTTACACCACTCCATGACCGTCGAGAAGATTTATGTGTCCTAATCTGATGTAAAATGAATCCATGGCAACTCTGACAATGTACTTTGGAAAATTATTTTATCATTGATAACAAGTTAATGCTGCCATAGGGAAGCATAGATGCCCTCAGTTGAGTTTGTGGTGATTCACCATTGTAGGAGGAAATTATGTTATTGATGGCTTCCAGTTATTTTTTTCATGCGAAATATGAAACGCAGACACATCCATGAAAGAATTTGCAGTGTTTTAGTGATCTTGTCATTGACTTAGGTGAATTTGGACACTATTGATACCAGTGTGCTGTGAAATCTCCCCACCGCCAACCATTAATAATCACCATTAGGTAACACATATTTATCATATTTATCACTGCAATCACTGCTAAAAATTCAGGAAGATCATGGACTGTATTTTATTAGCTCACCATAAATGTCTCAGGAGTAAAATTTTATTGTATGTTAGGTTGGAAATTGAAAGTGGTGAACATGCAAGCATTTTGAGCTCAACAAGTTTGATGACACTACCAAGTTTGTTGTTATGACTGTATGGTTATGAAGTAACCGAAAAGAGCAGAAATCAGCAAATTTTGTAAAATTTCCCCAAAATACAAAGTGAAAAATTAAATATAACTTACAGTATGGTTAATGAAATCCTCATGTTCTATCAAATCCTAAAGTGTTAAATAATCCAGATGAGTTCCAGTGGTATTCCAAATGATATTCACTATTGTATTGATGTACCAGTAGTATAAATCAGTCGCAATAATATAATCCAAAATGTATTTGAAAGGAATTTACAGTCATTCCAAAACAGCTTTTTGCTCTGAATAGTCCAAGCATGTTGTAAATACCAATGAATGATTGAATTAAATAAATGAATCCCCACAAACAAATTGTCTTCCTAGACTGATGTTAATACTAGGAATACCTAATTCTCTGTAAGTCATCTCTTACATGCAAAGCTAAGATGTAGTTTCAGAAACAAAAAAGAGTCACATACTGCTTTTAGAATAATCTAAACTCATAAACAAGATCATGTGCTTTGCATAATCAGAAATTAGGTCACCCTGGCCTTTCAAGAAAACCTGTGACCTGAAGTCAACTTACGTCACTTGTTTACATGAATATGAGTAAAACTCAAAACTTTAAACTATAAATGCATTTACACACTATGATTACAAGAATGATCTCATCTTTAATGTACAAGCCATTCATAAAGATAATTAGTATTTAAAATATTATTAACTACATGACCCTTATGAACTATAATCATCATAATCATAATAATGCATAATATATATCAATCTACATTACATTGTATTTACTAGGCTATTGACATTTTGTTACGTTCTTACATGTTTGAAAAATGGGGAGATTTCTTGATAATTTCTCTCTGCTGCCGAAAAGACAATGCACAAAAGATGAGAAACTTGAAGTGCAACATGTGTATGATAAAACCAAAAGAGAATGAAAATTCCAAGATACATGGAAGCAGGAATTTACGTTGCTAAACTACAACAAGGAGAAGAATGAGATGACATGTTCAGTTTGTTCTGCATATGATACAACAGGAACATATGTAGTTGGTTGCAAAACTGATACAGTCAGAACCCACAACTTAACAGAGAGCCACAAAAGGAATAGTTTCAGAAAGAAATTGAGAAGGCACCCCATGGCTTTTCTGAAGGCGAGAAATCCATTATGTTGCTGAAAAAGGCAGCCTTTGAAAAGCTATGTCATGTTTAATGCTCATTTAGTCACAAAACATGGGCACCTATGTGAAATTATGGGAGTTGGACAATGTGAACCACGTGTTTAGCCCTTAGGCAGTATTGGCCCTGTTACGAAACTGAATATACATGTACACAACTACCAACTAATTCAATTCTGAATGCACCCGTACCGTATGGGACTGACCATTTAATTATATGTAGTTGCAAAACATGGGCACCAATGTGAAATGATGGGAGTTAGACAAGGCGAAAAGTTTAAAATAGGCAGTACATACCTGACTGACAAATATTGTCAGAAATTTATCAGGGCTATTGCTGATACTTGTAGGTCAGAACAGGACTATATCATTTCCTCCAGTTAGTTTTTGTCAGTTATTAGTGACAGCTTCACTGATATGTCTAACAAAGAAGCAGAAATTGTATATGTTTGTTCATATTTTGTGTGCAAGGTAAATGTTATTAACATCCATTTTATATTATTGAATTTAATCTATTAAACCAGAAATTTAAACTATTAAAAACCAGAAATTTAAATTTAGATCCATTCCATTGATAATATTGTAAACTCTTAAACCAACAATTTAACTTACACATCTGTTTTAGTTTATTTAATTATCAGTTTATGTTAATTCAGTAATTTATAATTTTGTCATGGTTTAAACTCATTTTATTGGTATAAAAAAATGCACCCTTATGTCAGAGAGATATGTGGATGAATGGATGAAAAAGATTGTTGCTTTGGGAACAGATGGTGTATCAGTAATGTTGATGACGATGATGATTATGATGATGATGATTAATACCACACACAAGATTTATCAGCATTAACAAAACAAAGCATATAAACTGTTGATTAATTTAATGTAAATTGTAATAAAATAACAACCTTGTACATGTTATATTGTATAGATTACACATTTTTTCAGAAAGTATAATCATAAATGAGAAGGCCCTTCTGTCAGTCAGAAGAACCACCAGTTTTCAAAAGCTGGAAGTCCTGCGGGCTTTCTACTTGAAAAAATTAGTGTCGAAACCTGAGAGAGAGAGAGAGAGAGAGAGGGCATCAGTCCCTTGTCTTCCACTGAATCCATTTTAGCCGCAAAGCAGTATACCAAATACAGAAATCAGCTAAATCCTGTTGAAAGAAATTGGTTTGAATGTTGTTTTTTTAAATATTTTTTTAAAATATTTTTTATCTCAATAGCCAAATGCTCACAACAGCCACAAACAGGAAACTGCACTGAAATAATTAAACGTCTTAGTTCTGTATTACGATTAGTTTATTGAGGTATCATTTCCATATAACTGATTGGTTTTGGGGGTTTTTAAATTTCTGTCATTATAACAATTTTGTTTTTATATTTTCCTTACAAGAACAATCAGATAATAGGAACATGTGGACACAACCACACAGAATGCCTTAAATTTGTTGAACATTTAAGATTTGACAATTTTCTACATTGTTATTCATTGCAACAATACGCTGAGGTCAAATTAATTAGAAACAATTAACTTCTGCTGTTAATGATGGAACCATTTTTTTTAGCTGTAAACTGCAATGGCTTCATATTAGAAATGCGCCTTTCCCACGCTGAAAATGACATTGTCTTCTGATGCAAGTTTTATATCATTGTTTACAATGGTCACTGTCTTTATTTCTGTACAACATCCGCTCAAGCTAATTCTTTGTTATGGAGAGACCATTCAAGTTTTCAAAGGGGTAATATCATTTGAAACGATTTTATCTTGTGATGCATGAAGAATTAAAATAACACCCCAGTCAGAAAGAACCATAAATTAACTAACTAGTTCCATACAGTATAATGCAGTCAGAATTAAACTAAAGTTAGTAGCTGTGTACATGTATATTCAGCCTCAAGACTGGGTCATTACTTTCAAGGACTAAACATGTGGTTCACATTGAAGTGTAAATTCAGTGTCGTTTTTTTTTTTTGTTGTTTTTAAACAGAAGCAGCTATCATCAGGAATTTAAATGTACATACCTCATAGGATTACTTTTCATGTTTAAACAGTAGCATAACTTTGCACTGTTCAAGAGAAGATCAACAATGTCTTATAAAGTCTGTGCGAAAGTTTGTTACGAATAAAGTAGAAGCATCAATTTCTTGCAAAAGATGTTAATCAACCTTTTGTAAATGAAAAAAATTACAGTATGTATTGGTACAGTTTTCGAGGCATTGCGACTTAGTATTATTTAATATTTGATTTGGCATTATATCTATTACATAGACTTCATTGAAACTAGGAAATGTGTATAATCATCTGATAATGATGTACATTAATTGGCCTTTCTCTCTCTCTCTCTCTCTCTCTCTCTCTCTCTCTCTCTCTCTCTCTCTCAACCTCTAAAGAGCATACTTGCAGGGGTCAT